>CM016617.1:12578166-12842471 GCA_005393395.2 Gossypium australe
TCCTTGGAAGAAAGTTCTCTCGGTTCGGTCGAAAGGGTAAATTGAGTCCAAGATTTCGGGCCATATGAGATCATAGAAAGAATTGGACCGGTCGCTTATCGGTTGGCATTACCACCAGAACTTGATAGAATCCATAATGTTTTTCATGAGTCTATGCTACGACGATATCGGTCAGATCCTTCACATGTTATTTCTCCCGATAGAAGTGGAGATTCAAACCGGATATGAGTTACAGTGAAGAACCGATCAAGATATTGGCACAGGAAACAAAGGAGCTTAGAAATAAGAAAATAAATTTGGTGAAAGTATTGTGGCAAAAACACGGGATTGAGGAAGCGACAAGGGAACCGGAGGAGGCAATGAGGAACAATATCCAAACCTCTTTACTGGTAAGATTTTCGAGGACGAAAATCCTTAAAAGGGGGGGAGAGTTGTAATGGCCTAAAATCAAGGTTATCGGAACAATGGTTTCGCAACCATAAATCCGATTTAAAGAGAATTTATTTCAATATTTTGCATGAAATTTATATGATAGGAAATATTTTTATAAATATTTATAAAATGTTAGTAATGGTATTAAACTTTCGTTAGAAATTTTAACGTCTGGTAGGTAATTAAATGAAAAAGACTAAATTGAAAAAAGGTGTAAAAGTTTAATTATAGATTAAAAGAAAGTATAAAGGACCAAAATGGCAATTAAGCCATTTTGTCTAGTTGAGGCGGTTTATTGTGAAGAAAATCTGAGTTTTTTTTATGTTTAATATATATATTATTATATATATATAATAAGATATTTTAATATATTATATTATATTGTTATTATATATTATAAAGAGAAGTAAAGAAAGAACAAAAGAAACAGAGTAAGACAAAAACAGAGAAAAATAGGGGAAAAGGAAAGAAAAAGGGAGAATAAGCGTTTTTAAAGCTTGGAGTTTAATTTGGTAAGTTAATTTAGTTCTTTCTTTTAATTTTGATGCTTTATAAGTTTTAGAACAAAGTTTTGATGAATTTAAGTTGAATTTTTTTGAAGTTTTAGAGTTTTTGAATATAGCATATGATGAATAAATGATGAATTAGTGGTTTAATTGAAAGAATTTGAAGTTAGAATGGATAAAGGACTTAATTGTAAAACAAGCTATAAGAAAACAGTTTTGGGACAGCAGCAGTAGAGTAGTTTGAAAATTCACCAAAAAAATCGTAGAAGTGGGAATTAGAAGTGAGTGAGATATGAAATTAAAGCTTATTGAGTCTATTTTCATATGAAAGAAACAAGGAGAAAAAAGAAGTTTCTGTATTTGAGATATTAGATTTTGTAAGACTGGTTCAGAATGAATTCGGTTCCTTTGTTTGACTTTAGAAAATCATCAAAAATTGAAGAAAAATAATTAGGGGCTTAAATTTATATATTTGGAATCCTGAATGATCTATTTTCAATAAAAATAACGATAACATCATCCGAATTCTGTATGAGGAGATAATTATTTTTAGTGAAGAAGGGTCAGAACTGCCAGATAGCAGAACAGGAGTGATTTTAATGAATAAACTGTACGAATTGGCTAAGCCAAAATTTTTGGAAATTTTATGGTATAAGAAATGTGAGTCTAGTTTCAGGAAAAATTAACGGTTCTTCATTTGGAGTTCTGTAGTTCGAGAAATAAATAATTTAGTGACTGTGACTCAAGTAGACAGCTTTGATAAACTAAAAATAATAATAGAATTATAGAAATGCTACATGTGAACATGAAATGTATTGAATTGATGATTGAATTTATTTATTTAGATTCGGAAAACTCAAATACGAAGCTAGATCGAGGAAAGGAAAAGTCCCGGATTAGTAGATTTTGTATACGAACTAGTATCGAGGTAAGTTCATGTAACTTGAATTATATTCTTAAATGCTTGAAATGTATGTTATTGATGTGAATATAGTTTGAATGTTCATTGTATGAAAATTTATGCAATATTGATATTTTTGATAAAAGGGAAAGAAATCCCGGTTGAATGAAAGGAAAATTCGATGGATCTCTGAAAAGGAATTGACGGTAAAAAGGATCTAGCCCGGACGGGTGATCCTATCCTGATATAGCCCTCCCGAAGAATATGTTATTGATGTGAATATAGTTTGAATGTTCATTGTATGAAAATTTATGCAATATTGATATTTTTGATAAAAAGGGAAAGAAATCCCGGTTGAATGAAAGGAAAATTCGATGGATCTCTGAAAAGGAATTGACGGTAAAAAGGATCTAGCCCGGACGGGTAGTCCGAATTAGGGTCTGAATTTAGCCTGGACTGGTAATTCAGATCCAAGCTCATTAGAGTAATTGTCGTTGCAGGGGATTTAGCCTGGACTGGTAATCCCGACAATACTCTATGAGTTTATATTACAGGGGATTTAACTTGGACTGGTAATCCCGCTGTAAAGATGAGGTTCGCGGGAGTGTGCTCTCTGAAATGAAAATGTGCGCACATGAATATGAATTGACGGACCCGGATTTGTACACTAAAGTGTACCTCTAAAAAATCCATCGAAATTTCGAGTAATTCAACGCGATAAATATGGAAAAATAACAAGGAAATGGAAATCATGATATTGATGAGCTCATCAATCATAGTATATATATACATATATATATATATATATTGATACATGGAAATTAATGAACTAACTTGAATGTTGAGCTTGTGTATCTTAGGGTAATAACGTATTGAATGGATATATAAATGTTTATTACATTGTATTGAAAATATTAGGTAAGTATAATTCTTGTTACATGGGCTTACTAAGCTCAAAGTGCTTACCCTATTTCCTTTTTCCCTGTTTTGTAGTGTTAAGAGCTCGGAGGTCGGTTTCAGTCGGAGACATATCACACTATCAACCCCAAGATTTCGGTATTTTAAGAAACTTTATTTTGGAAACCAATGGCATGTATAAGTTAATAAAATAGATGTTAATATGAAATGAATGTAAGGTCAGCCATTGGTATGGCTTATGTGTTAAAGTTATCTTATAAATATGAATGAATTATTTTGAAAATATGTTGAATTGGAATGGTCTCGGTTTAAAAAAAAAATTTCGTAAACTCTGGTAATGCCTCGTACCTTATTCTGACAACGAATACGGGTAGGGGGTGTTACATTTGTTGGTATCAGAGCTACGGTTTAGCCGGTTCTAGGACCAATATAGCAAATACGGATTAGCTATACATGTCATTTAAATTATTTTTGATAGTGTGATATCTCTTGACCATTTAAATTGTGTTTTCCTTATAGTAATGTCATCTGACCGAGCTCAATCTGAGGAAGCTGGGAGTCATGCTCCGGCTTCAGTACAAAGAGAAGAAACTAGCAGTATAAGGCCCAGTATAGAGGGTCAAGGGGAGGAGGCAAAAATAGCCTTCTTTCAAATGATGAATGAATGGTTTACCCAGTACATAAGAACTAACCCTACAGTGCAGCAAACTCAAGCTCCCCCTCCTGTTCCTCCACCGGTTCCCGAGATTCCACAGGGTACAGGTACTGAATCTGTCAGAAAATGAAAAGCTCCGGTCGATAAAATTCGAAAATATGGGGCCGAAGAATTTCGAGCAGCAGTTGATGATGATCCCGAACGAGCTGAATTTTGGTTAGAAAATACTACTCGGGTTTTGGAGGAATTATCTTGCACGCCAGAAGAATGTTTGAAATGTGATGTTTCACTGCTAAAAGACACAGCTTATCATTGGTGGAATACTAAAGCTTCAGTTGTTCCGAAAGAAGAAATTACATGGGAATTCTTCCAGACCGAGTTCAAAAAGAAATATATCAGTCAGAGATTCCTTGATCAGAAAAGAAAATAATTTCTTGAGCTGAAACAGGGCAATAGATCAGTATCTGAGTATGAAAGAGAATTTGTTCGGTTGAGTAAATATGCTCGAGAATGGGTACAGTCGGAAGCTGAAATGTGCAAACGATTCGAAGAAGGGTTGAATGAAGAAATTAAGCTACTTATTGGAATTCTTGAAATTCGAGAGTTTGCTACACTAGCAGAGCGAGCCTATAAAGCAGAAGAATGGAGCAAAGAAAAGAAACAGGCTGTGAGGGAAGCTCGAATTTTTAGTAAAAGGTCAATGGAAAAATCTCAGTTTTCTACTTCAAAGAAATTAAAGAAGTACCAGGATCGTTCTACCTCAACCACTGGGTATTCGGATAGAGTGCGAGGTTCACAGCGCACTAATTCAAGACCTTCCACTCCCTCAGTGACCAGTGTTGGCAGTGTTGGTACCCCTAAGCCGAGATGCCAGTATTGTAATAAGGCTCATTTTGGTGAATGTCGATTTAAGAGTGGGGCTTGTTACCGATGTGGTTCTTTTGACATTTCCTTAGAGATTGTCCAGAAAGAAGTGAAAAAGAAGTTGAATATATATCGAAGCCAAGTACTCCATCTTTGAGGGGTAGACCATCTCGACCATTCGGTAATGTCAATGGTAGCCGAGGAGCTACAAAAGATACTGCAAGTAGGCCTGAGACACGAGCGCCTCCTAGGACATATGTCATTCGTACCAGAGAAGATGCCTCAGCACTCGATGTTATTACTGGTACATTTTCTTTACTTGATACTAATATTACTGCATTAATTGATCCCGGTTCTACGCATTCATATATATGTGTAAAACTTGCATGCGTTAAAGATTTATCTGTTGAACCTACTGAATTTATGGTTAAAGTCTCGAACCCCTTTGGCCAATCTATTTTGGTGGTTAAAATTTGTAAAAATTGTCCACTGATGGTAAGAGGCTATTGTTTCCTGGCTGATTTGATGTTACTGCCATTTGATGAGTTTGATGTGATATTGGGCATGGATTGGTTAACTCAGCACGATGCAGTAGTCAACTGTAAACAGAAATATATTGTGCTGAAGTGTCAGAATGGTGAATTACTTCGGGTTAAATCCGATCAGACAGAGGGATTATCTGATGTGATTTCAGTTATTACTGCTCAGAGGTATGTCAAAAAGGGGTATGATGCTTTTCTTGCTTATGTATTAGATACCAAGGTATCTGAGTCGAAGATTCAAGCAGTGCCAGTGGTATGCGAATTTTCTGATGTGTTTTCAGAAGAGTTACCAGGTTGCCACCAGAAAGAGAAGTGGAATTTGCTATAGATTTGATTCCGGGAACTACTCCAATTTCCATAGCTCCGTACCGAATGGCTCCTACAGAATTAAAGGAATTAAAGACACAGTTACAGGAACTTGTTGATAGAGGTTTTGTCCGACCGAGTCATTCACCTTGGGGTGCTCCGGTTCTGTTTGTGAAAAAGAAAGATGGATATTTGAGATTGTGTATTGACTATCGACAGCTCAATAAGGTAACTATAAAGAATAAGTATCCGTTGCCCCGGATTGATGATTTATTTGATCAGCTGAAAGGTGCTACTGTATTTTCAAAGATTGATCTCCGATCGGGCTACTATCAGTTACGAGTAAAGGAGTCAGATGTGCCAAAGACAGCTTTCAGAACCAGGTACGGCCATTATGAGTTCCTGGTTATGCCGTTTGGGTTGACTAATGCACCTGCAGTATTTATGGATTTGATGAATCGGATATTCAGACCGTACTTAAATAGGTTTGTGGTAGTTTTCATTGATGATATTTTGGTTTATTCTCGAGATGAAGAAGAACATGCAGAACATTTGAGAATTGTGTTGCAAATTTTGCGAGAAAAGCAGTTATATGCTAAATTTAGTAAATGTGAATTTTGGCTTCGAGAAGTGGGTTTTCTTGGACATATTGTATCCGCTGAAGGCATCAGGGTAGATCCAAGTAAAATCTCAGCTATTGTCAATTGGAGTCCACCGAAGACTGTATCTGAAGTTAGAAGTTTCTTGGGTTTAGCTGGTTATTATCGGAGATTTGTACAGGGATTCTCTATGATAGCTTCTCCGATGACTCGATTATTGCAGAAAGATGTAAAGTGAATGTCAGCAGAGTTTCAACCGATTGAAAGATCTACTAACGAAAGCACCAGTATTAGTGCAGCCTGAACCGGGTAAGGAATTTGTTATTTATAGTGATGCCTCATTAAATGGTTTAGGTTGTGTCTTGATGCAAGAAGGTAAAGTAATAGCCTATGCTTCAAGACAACTTAAACCACATGAAAGAAATTATCCGGTACATGATCTTGAGTTAGCTGCTATTGTTTTTGCATTGAAGATATGGCGGTATTACTTGTACGGTGAGAAATGTCATATTTATACTGATCATAAAAGCTTGAAGTATTTCTTGACATAGAAAGATCTGAATTTAAGACAGCGCAGGTGGCTTGAATTGATAAAGGACTATGATTTGATTATTGATTACCATCCGGGTAAGGCTAATATTGTGGCTGATGCTTTGAGTCGAAAATCTCTGTTTGCTTTGCGATTTATGAATGCTCAATTGTCTTTGGTTGATGATGGTTCAATCTTAGCTGAATTGAGAGCTAAACCAACATTTCTACAGCAAATATGTGAAGCTCAGAAGAATGATGTGAAGTTACAGGTTAAATGGGCACAATGTGAGTCAGGTACTGATTCTGAATTTCAAGTTGGGATTGATGGTTGTTTATTATTCAGAGGTAGGGTATGTGTACCCAAGAATTCAGAGCTCATACAGAAAATTTTACACGAGGCTCACGGTGGTACTATGTCTGTACATCCGGGAAGTAATAAAATGTATAATGATTTGAAAAAGATGTACTGGTGGCCAGGAATGAAACGTGATATCTCTGAGTTTGTATCAAGATGTTTAATATGTCAGCAAGTTAAAGCTGAACATCAGGTACCTTCAGGGTTACTTCAGCAAATTACTATACCGGAATGGAAATGGGAAAGAATCACTATGGATTTTGTATCGGGGTTACCGTTGTCTTCGAGGAAAAATGATGCTATTTGGGTGATTGTTGACCGATTGACAAAATCAGCACACTTTATTCCGGTACGTATGGATTATTCTTTAGATAAACTGGCTGAATTGTACATATCTGAGATTGTCAGGCTACATGGAGTGCCTGTCTCCATTATATCAGATAGAGATCCCCGATTTACGTCTCGTTTCTGGGATAAATTGCAAGAAGCTTTAAGTACTCAGTTGTATTTCAGTACTGCATTTCATCCTCAGACAGATGGCCAATCTGAGCGTGTAATTCAAGTATTGGAAGATATGCTCCGATGTTGTATACTAGAGTTTGAAGGTAATTGGGAGAGGTATCTACCTTTGATTGAATTTGCTTACAATAACAGTTATCAGTCCAGTATTAAAATGGCTCCATATGAAGCTTTGTATGGTAGAAAGTGTAGAACACCGTTATATTGGACAAAGCTCAGTGAAAAGAAGATACATGGGGTTGATTTTTTCCAGGAAACAGAAGAAAAAGTAAAGGTTATTCGAGATAGTTTAAAAGCAGCTTCCGATCGCCAAAAATCATATGCCGATCTTAAACGAAAAGAAATTGAATTTCAGGTCGGTGACAAGGTCTTTCTGAAAGTGTCTCCTTGGAAGAAAGTTCTCCGGTTCGGTCGAAAGGGTAAATTGAGTCCAAGATTTATCGGGCCATATGAGATCATAGAAAGAATTGGACCGGTCGCTTATCGGTTGGCATTACCACCAAAACTTGATAGAATCCATAATGTTTTTCATGTGTCTATGCTACGACGATATCGGTCAGATCCTTTACGTGTTATTTCTCCGATAGAAGTGGAGATTCAACCGGATATGAGTTACAGTGAAGAACTGACCAAGATATTGGCACAGGAAACAAAGGAGCTTAGAAATAAAAAAATAAATTTGGTGAAAGTATTGTGGCAAAAACACGGGATTGAGGAAGCGACAAGGGAACCGGAGGAGGCAATGAGGAAACAATATCCAAACCTCTTTACTGGTAAGATTTTCGAGGACGAAAATCCTTAAAAGGGGGGAGAGTTGTAATGGCCTAAAATCAAGGTTACTGGAACAATGGTTTCGCAACCATAAATCCGATTTAAAGAGAAATTTATTTCAATATATTTGCATGAATATTTATATGATAGGAAATATTTTTATAAATATTTATAAAATGTTAGTAATGTGGTATTAAACTTTCGTTAGAAAATTTTAACGTCTGGGTAGGTAATTAAATGAAAAAGACTAAATTGAAAAAGGTGTAAAAGTTTAATTATAGATTAAAAGAAAGTATAAAGGACCAAAATGACAATTAAGCCATTTTGTCTAGTTGAGGCGGTTTATTGTGAAGAAATCTGAGTTTTTTTATGTTTAATATATATTATTATATTATTATATAATAAAGATATTTTAATATATTATATTATATTGTTATTATATATATTATAAAGAGAAAGTAAAAGAAAGAACAGAAAAGAAACAGAGAGTAAAGACGAAACAGAGAAGAAATAGGGGAAAAAGAAAGAAAAAGGGAGAATAGAGTTTTTAAAGCTTGGAGTTTAATTTGGTAAGTTAATTTAGTTCTTTTCTTTTAATTTTGATGCTTTATAAGTTTTAGAACAAAGTTTTGATGAATTTAAGTTGAATTTTTTGAAGTTTTAGAGTTTTTGAATATAGCATATGATGAATAAAATGATGAATTAGTGGTTTAATTGAAAGAATTTGAAGTTAGAATTGGATAAAGGACTTAATTGTAAAACAAGCTATAAGAAAACAGTTTTGGGACAACAGCAGTAGAGTAAGTTTGAAAATTCACCAAAAATCGTAGAAGTGGAATTAGAAGTGAGTGAGATATGAAATTAAAGCTTATTGAGTCTATTTTCATATGAAAGAAACAAGGAGAGAAAAGAAGTTCTGTATTTTGAGATATTTAGATTTTTGTAAGACTGGTTCAGAATGAATTCGGGTTCCTTTGTTTTGAATTTAGAAAATCATCAAAAATTGAAGAAAAATAATTAGGGGCTTAAATTTATATATTTGGAATCCTGAATGAATCTATTTTCAATAAAAATAAACGATAATATCATCCGAATCCTGTATGAGGAGATAATTAATTTTTAGTGAAGAAGGGTCAGAACTGCCAGATAGCAGAATAGGAGTGATTTTAATGAATAAACTGTACGAATTGGCTAAGCCAAAAATTCTGAAAATTTTATGGTATAAATAAATGTGAGTCTAGTTTCAGGGAAAATTAACGGTTCTTTATTTGGAGTTCTGTAGTTCGAGAAATAAATAATTTAGTGACTGTGACTCAAGTAGACAGCTTTGAATAAACTAAAAATAATAATAGAATTATAGAAAATGCTACATGTGAACATGAAATGTATTGAATTGATGATTGAATTTATTTATTTAGATTCGGAAAACTCAAATACGAAGCTAGATCGAGGAAAAGAAAAAGTCCCGGATTAGTAGATTTTGTATACGAACTAGTATCGAGGTAAGTTCATGTAACTTGAATTATATTCTTAAATGCTTGAAATGTATGTTATTGATGTGAATATAGTTTGAATGTTCATTGTATGAAAATTTATGCAATATTGATATTTTTGATAAAAAGGGAAAGAAATCCCGGTTGAATGAAAGGAAAATTCGATGGATCTCTGAAAAGGAATTGACGGTAAAAAGGATCTAGCCCGGACGGGTGATCCTATCCTGATATAGCCCTCCCGAAGAATATGTGGAAAATGGATTTAGCCCGGACGGGTAATCCGAATTAGGGTCTGAATTTAGCCTGGACTGGTAATTCAGATCCAAGCTCATTAGAGTAATTGTCGTTGCAGGGGATTTAGCCTGGACTGGTAATCCCGACAATACTCTATGAGTTTATATTACAGGGGATTTAGCCTGGACTGGTAATCCCGCTGTAAAGATGAGGTTCGCGGGAGTGTGCTCTCTGAAATGAAAATGTGCGCACATGAATATGAATTGACGGACCCGGATTTGTACACTAAAGTGTACCTCTAAAAAAAATCCATCGAAATTTCGAGTAATTCAACGGGATAAATATGGAAAAATAACAAGGAAATGGAAATCATGATATTGATGAGCTCATCAATCATAGTATATATATATACACATATATATATATATATATACATATATATTATTGATACATGGAAATTAATGAACTAACTTGAATGTTGAGCTTGTGTATGTTAGGGTAATAACGTATTGAATGGATATATAAATGTTTATTACATTGTATTGAAAATATTAGGTAAGTATAATTCTTGTTACATGGGCTTACTAAGCTCAAAGTGCTTACCCTATTTCCTTTTTCCCTATTTTGTAGTGTTAAGAGCTCAGAGGTCGGTTTCAGTGTTAGACATATCACACTATCAACCCCAAGATTTCGGTATTTTAAGAAACTTTATTTTGGAAATCAATGGCATGTATAAGCTAATAAAATAGATGTTAATATGAAATGAATGTAAGGTCAGCCATTGGTATGGCTTATGTGTTAAAGTTATCTTATAAATATGCATGAACTATTTTGAAAATATGTTGAATTGGAATGGTCTCGGTTTAAAAAAAAAATTCGTAAACTCTGGTAATGCCTCGTACCTTATTCTGACAACGAATACGGGTAGGGGGTGTTACACTTTCACTATCATGAGCGGTTATGGCTTGAAGTTGCTCCTTTGGGTTAGTCTCAGTGTTGCTTGGCAAGCTTCCTTGTGGTCGTTCGGAGATCAGCTTAGTGAGTTGCCCTAATTGGTTTTCGATCCCTTGAATCGATGCTTGTTGATTTTTAAGTGTTGTTTCGGTGTTTTAGAAACGTGTTTCTGACACCGCTATAAATTTTGTCAACATCTCCTCAAGGTTCGGCTTCTTTTCCTGTGGGTAGGGCTGTTGTTGGAAGTTTGGAGGGGTGTTGTCTCTGATTTCCTTGACCACCCCATGAGAAATTGGGATGATTCCTCCAACCTGGATTGTAAGTATTACTATAAAGGCTATTTTGAGGTCTAGAATTATTACCCATATAGTGAACTTGCTCGTTTTCAGCGCTCGGGTTGTAAGGTGGATATTCTGTATTGCTCATCCCTCCTCCATTCATATCGCACTGCATAACTGGATGTACCTGCGAGGAACCACATAAACCATCAATCTTTTTATTTAACATCTCTACCTGGTTTGATAGCATGGTTACTGCTTCGAGGTTGAAAACACTGGCTACTTTTGTTGGCTTTGTCCTTGTAACTTGCCACTGATAATTATTTAGTGACATCTCTTCAATGAATTCGTAGGCAGCCTCAGGTTTTTTATTATTCAGGGTTCCACCGGCGGCTGAATCAATCAACTGCCTAGTTGAGGGGTTCACACCATTGTAAAAAGTTTGGACCTGTAGCCATAAGGGTAATCCATGGTGTGGGCACCTTCTCAATAGATCCTTGTATCTCTCCCATGCATCGTAAAATGTCTCTAAATCCATTTGCACAAAAGAAGAGATATCATTCCTTAACTTGGCCGTTTTAGCCGGCGGAAAATATTTTAACAAAAATTTTTCGGTCATTTGTTCCCATGTAGTGATTAATCCTCGTGGAAGAGAATTCAACCACTGTTTAGCTTTATTCCTCAAAGAAAAGGGAAACAACCGAAGATGAATAGCATCATTAGAAACACCATTTATTTTGAATGTGTGGCAAAATTCTAGGAAATCCGCCAAGTGATTGTTTGGATCTTCATCCTCCAAAACATCAAACTGAACAAACTACTGTATCATCTGAATTGTGTTAGGTTTCAGTTCAAAATTATTTGCAGCAATAGCAGGTCTAATAATACTTGACTCAGTTCCTGTTAAATTAGGTTTAGCATAATCATACATAGTTCGAGGAGCATGATTTTTGGCCACCTCTGGAGGTAGCGGATTATTCTCAGCCATCTCTTCGGTGGTATTAATTTCGTGTTCTTGCTCTTCTTGTATGTATTGTAGGCTATGCCTTATCTCTCTTCGGTTTCTGTGAACTGTGCTTTCAATTTCACTGTCGTAAAGTAGAGGTCCTGGAAGATTTCTTCTAGTCATAAACTAGAAAACCTGCCAGAAGCAAAGAAGAAAATTTAGAAAAGTAAAAATAAAGTTTAATTGGAAAAAATAAAATATGGCTAAAATAATAAAAATTGAGCGTTCTTAATATTTCAGTTCCCCGGCAATGACGCCAAAAACTTGATCGTGTATCGGAGTCTTAAAATTTATATAATGAATGATCGAGCCTAGAAACTAACTGTGACAACGATTGAGGCAAGCGCACCTATCGAGCAGTAGTATAGTTTAGTGGTAAGACCGGAATGTCGAACCCAAAGGAACCAAAAGTACTAATACTAACTTTCTTTTTATTATTTAGCCTAAGAATTAAGAGAATTATTATTTATTCTAAAATTAACTAACTACTAGGCTAAGGATGCTAAGACAAAGAGAATGAATTGGGGAAAATACTTGTGGGAAAAACCAATTGATTAAGACAATACCCGAGGAAGAATCCACCTAGACTTCACTTGTTATTTAACTCTGAACCAGACGATTTATTCACTTGACTTGATCCGTAGGATTCCCTAATTTATATTAATACCTCTTTCGAGGCTACTAACGTCTAACCCTAGGTTGATTAATTGAAATCTCTTTCTAATTAAAACATATAGAATTGCATTAACTCGATCTATGGACTCCTATATTAGGTTTGACCATAATCCGACAGATTTTCGTTATCCTGTTTCTAGGGTTGCGATCAATTCCACTTAACTATGCTAGATCTACTCTTAAACGGGGACTTTTGCTCCACTGTTTAAGCACATCAATACTTGAATCAATATCCTAAAATATCAAAGCAAGAATTAAGAACACATAATTAAGAACAAATCAAGTATTTATCATATAGTTCAGAAAACAATAACAAGATCCATTTTAGGTTTCATCCCCCTCAGGTATTTGAGGGGTTTAGTTCATAATGATAAAGGAATACATCTCAGAAGAAAATATAAAACAAAACATAAGAAAAACCCTAAAACCCTCTGAAGGAAATTGAAGGGAAGATCCTCCGTCTTGAGTATAACTCCGGCTTCTTGAGATGAATCAACTGACTTTCTTCAAGTAAATCCCACAATTCTGGCCTCTCTAGCTTGGCTCTTCGGCCTAACTGGACGCCTCCTTTTAGGTCACACTTAGGGTGTTTATATAGGCTTTCGGAATGTCTTTCTTTGCCCCTAAGTATCCTAATCCGAGTGAAATTAAAACAGGTCGCGGCAGGGACACGCTCGTGGCACACGTTCATGTAAGTCGAGGCCAGGCCGTGGTTGGGTCTGCTAATGGAGGCACAGCCGTGTGGCTTGGGCCCAGGCCGTGTGCATTTCGTACTTTGGCCCATTTTCTCCGTTTTTGGCCCGTTTCTCGTTTCTTTTCATCCTCCAGTGCTCTCCTAGGTATAAAACATGAAATTAAAGGATTAGGAGCACCAAATTCTACAAATCAGGGAATAAATCATCCAAAAGTATGCTAAATGTGGGATTAAAATGTATATATATTACGGTTTATCACAACCATGTCATCGAACCATGTTACATACTGAAGTGGTGTAAATCTGAGTCACACGGCCATGTCGCCAAGCTGTGTGGACTTAATTGTAAAATTTACAAACATTCACACAGCCATGTGAGAGACTGTGACCTTGTTCAAGCAAAACACACCTTTATCATATAGAGCACACGACCGTGACACATGGTCGTGTGTTAGACATGTACAACATTATTGACCACCTAAGGTGTAGCATAAATCAGCCTTTCCAAGTTTACCTATAATACATTCCATAACCAACTAGACCTGCCCAACACATGTATAAATTTATGCCAAAACTTCAATTTCCATAATCAACTAAACATACAACCAATATGCCACATTTGGCACCAACATAACCATCAATAAAAATCCATAATTCATACCAAAACACTTAACCATTCTATACCACAAGCTAGGTCACATTTGCATAGCATCATTTAAACTTTACCATGCACATCAATATTCTAACACCAAACTTTCAACAATTCATCCATCATTTAACAAGTTACCGTGTATGCTTATACACAAAAACAACTATACCAAAACATATTTATTAACTTGCAAAAGTTTAACCATCCTATGTACATGCCACAAGCAACCAAACTCGAAACTTCAAAAGTCTACCTAATCAGGAAACGAAAGGTCTGTGCTTCTCATTAATCCGATCGACATGTTCTGGGTGTCCAAAATCTACTGAAAAAGTAGTAACGCGGTTAAGTATTATAAATACCTAGTAATCTCATACAATATAAACATCTATTTACCTCAATTGATTATCATATACCATTTACTAAGGAAAATAGTTAACCCTATCAAGGCATAATACAACATCATTACATAAATAAGGTTTTGAATTTAACTCCATACATATAACCTCAAATGTTCATATTTCCACCACAATTCAATTTATATCTCATATCCATATCAATTTCATTCATTTACCAACACCAATTCCATATATTCACATTTATATATTTTATTTCCACTCGGTGAAACATCGTAAAAGAACTTAGTACACAGGTGAAAATAATATCAGTTGCTCAACTGAGCTAATAATAAATAATACTACCTAGTTACCCGTTCAGGTTAAACCTACACAACAAATGTCAATTGCTCGTTTGAGCTATTCATAAACAATAGTGTTTGGTTACCCATCTAGGTTAAGCCTACACAACAAATAGCCTGGCCAGAGTTTAATATACCTGTATCTTTGAGTCTACAACAAATGCTAGAGCTCGATACCATCAGGCATCAACTCGTAACCTTGTATATGAGACTTTTACTAAATGCATCGAGATTTAACCTCAACCTTTCCATTTCGTATCAATCCATTTCAATTAAATTCAATCCTCAATTTATGTAACAATTCAACTATCAAAAAACATAATTACACATTTAAACATAACACCACAGTAGTTTAGACTTAGTTATATTGTATGAACTTACCTGGCATAAGTAACAATAAACATGACAACAGGGCCTATTCTGCGATTTTTTTCATTTTTCGCAAATTTCCTCCGTCTTGTTCAAATATTGATCTATAATATAAATTCATTTCAATTTAATCACTCAAATATCATATAATAGCCTGTTACAAATATATGTAAGCTCAATTTCATCTTTCAGTTCTTTCTTCAAGTTTTACATTTTATTCAATTTAGTCCCTAAAATCAAACTTGTCATAACTTCAACACCAAACTTTAAACCAACTTCAAATATATTCAATTACAACCTCGTAATATCAAAAATTTCAGAGATTACATACTGATATTAAGATATTAATAATTTAGTCCTTATGTTCAAAACTAACAAAAATTACTTAACAAAATAGTCTTTAAACATCTCTTAGCTTTCAAATCTAACATTTTCTATCAATAACATCTAAAATTTATCAATCGTAACTTTAACAAACTTTAACACTTTTACGTTTTAATCCTCGGGTTAGCTAGATTAAGCTACTACAATCTCAAAAACATAAAAATTAAAAAAAAAACTTATATTTCATACCATGCAATGACCGAACCTTAGAAATATTTTGAAGCTTCCTTTTACTTCCTCCCATGGTGAAAATTGATGGCGAAAGCCAAGTAAGATGATGACGGCTTCTTTATCTTATGGTTTATTATGTTTTAATGTTTATTTTAGCATATAAATTATCAATTAATATGCACTAACCTTAAAATGGTCAATTTTCCACATAAACCCTCAATCATTTACCTTTTAAACCTTTTTAAATAATAAAATCAATATGATTAATTTTATTGTTTTTGTGATTTAGTCCTTAGACCCTAATTGACCATCAAATCAATAAAATTTTCGGACCAAAATTCAATTCACTTATATAGTAACTCCGTAAATATTTTTAAATATTTACGAGCTTGGTTTGTGGAAACAAGGTCTCGATACCTCATTTTCCAAAACCACTTGACTTTAGGGTTGAACCATACTAACTAATTATCCAATTAATAAAAATTATCATATCAAAATTCACTGTATCATAATACTTTACTTGTAAATATTAAATAATAATATTTATGGACTTACTTGTCGAAATTGTGATCCCGAAATCACTATTTTCGACACCACTAAAAAATGAGCTGTTACAAGTGAGGTAGGAGGAATGAAGGAAACTGTTAAAGTGGATAAAATTGATTGAGAAGTAGGCAGAGTAGAACTATTTGATGATGGTTGGGATGAAGGAGGAGCATGTTTAAAAGGAATAGGGTATAACTTGTTACTAAGCTCACGAGGGGAGCTTTGTTGATACACAGCTTGTCACTTAAGCTCACATATGGAGCTTCACTGATACACAACTTGTAAAATTGTTTTTGAAAACATTTTTGAAAACTTTAACTCGTATAGGAGCTCACACAAAAATGTGCTTTAAAAAATCATATTTTCAAACCGTATTTCAAAACAAAGGTTTGTAGCTTTAAAACTTATATTTTCAAAAAACTTACCTTTGAAACTTATTTCGAAAACATAATTCTTAAAGAAACATATCAGTATAAACTGAACAATATAGCAGTTAACATATTCCAAATAATTCAAGACCACTCACTGGAAACGAAGTAACTTAAACAAGTTTAGCTTTGCCTTTATCCTTGTTGGTAGGCGGTCCGGCTGGTTCGCAACAAACAACATACACACATATTACTTAAGCAGAACAAGAATTACAGAATTCGTGCAATGCAAACCTGGACAATCACGCCCAACAAGACAGAGGCTTACCCTGATAGCTACAAACTGAACTTTAGAACAGAGACTTTGATGACAGAATATTTAGTGAAGAATTCACAAAATTAAAAGTCGTATTTATAGACCTAAGAGTCTTTATAATATTTGGATACCCTACTTGGCTTAGAAAAGTTATTACTTGCACGTAAAGTATTTCTTAGATACATTAAATCTTTATTTCCTAATTCGAGTCTGACTGTATCTTTGACTGGTGAACCCCTCTTTGCAACTTAACTAGCAAACCCTAATTCGCCAAACGAACTGGCAAACACCAGCTCGCCATCACAGACTGGCAAACCCAACTTAGTAATGGATCTAGCGAACCACTTACCACATCTTCAGGCATACATTGCTATTGGCAAACCATTCACTTTTGAGGCCAAAACTTCCAGGCCCATCTGCGAGATGATACATTACCTCTATCATAAATTAGAGTCTCCTTGAAAGACTTGTATGAAGTGGGTAAAGATCACAATAATAACATAGTCTGATCTTCATTGCCAATTTGAATCTCAACATTCTTTAAATCATTCAAAAGAGTAATAAATTAACTGATGTGACCTTTAAGGTGCTCACTTTCGTTCATGTGGAATGTATATAGCCATTGTTTCAACACCAACAGACTAGCCAGAGACTTTGTCTTGTAAAGGGTTTCTAACCTTTTCCACAGGGTGTATACCATTTTCTCCATCAACACCTCCTGCAATACATTAGTCGAGAGGAAAAACTAAACTGTAGACAAGGTCTTATCATTAAGCTCTTCCCATTTTGACTGTTCCATATCCACGGGATTCTTCCTTATTACGATCTTTTTTCAGATTGACTTAAACTAGTATTGTCGTCATCTGAACTTGCCACAGATTGAAATTTGTGAAGCCATTAAACTTCTCAATTTTGAACCTTGTTGCTGTCATATCTGAATGAGTTGAATGCAAAAATAAAACTAGCTTTGATACCAATTTGTTGGGGATAAACCCAATTAAACAATAAATAAGTAAAATAACTAAGAAATTAAAAAGATTGAATATAAATATTTTACATGGAAAAACTCCTCCAAAAAGGATAAAAAACCACAGGAAAAAATAATTTCGCTATAACAAAAAAAAAAAGAAGAGTACAAAAGATGGAGATAAAACTAAACCTGAAACACGAAATAAGAGCCCTCAAAACATAAACACAAAATTCTCTAAAAGCTTGTAAAAGCTAATACCTAAATGTGTTATGGGTTGTACTTTCTAGGATTGTAAAAGGTCTTTTTATAAGCTAATTTTGTAGGTCAAATAATATTAATATAATCTACACAAATCAGAGTTCGACTAAACAAATACTCTGAGTTTAACTAAGAGAAAAAAACTGAGAAAATTGCATGACACGTCGTGACATCCTTTTTCGTGTTGCCACGACATCGTTTATTCTTCTGCCCTATTTTAGTCATTGCATCATTGCGACATTATATGGCTCCTTATCACGGTGTCACTCTTTGTTTGTGCCTAAATTTGACCAAAATACAAGGTATACTCCATACATATGCAAAAAATGAGATTGCATTGGAAAAAAATATTGCCCAATATGTAATATAGATAAAGAATGACCATTTCCCACAAAAACCTTACCTTGGCCAATATATATGCTATATTGCCCTATATTAGTGGCATCATTAATGAGGTGATGAGTATCCCCTGATTCTGGATACGAAATGTTATCAACAAAGACTCTAGAGGTGGCAATAAATGATTGTGGTTATGATAAAGAGGGAACAACAACACTATTTATAACAGTAAAAGCACGTGTTGGAGACATCATATAAGGAGTCTGAGGTACAGCTGATGACATTAGTGGTGAATAGGCTGGCACACAATATCCTAGTTGAGCTGATGAAACAAATGATCCTTGTGGTTGTGGAGCTGATGGATAACTCATTTGCCAATTTGGAGAAGGAAAAGTAAAGCAAACATTTGCCTGAATAGGTGGTGGCCTATTGTTGGTGCTCTTGTAAGTTGCATCAAATTGATAATAACATCGATCTACCAAGTGACCTATCTTTCCACTGAGTTGACATTGTGGTTGAGAGGAATTTGAAAGCCTTCAACGACCACAATCGAGAGAAGAATCATAACCATTAGAAGGTGGATAAGTAGGCTCACGAGACTTTTCACTAGCAACTAAACTTGATTATTGTTGAACAGCAACATGAGCTGAAGCATTCACATCAACCACCAAACTTTGTTGTTGAGTCTCAACATCCAATAGAATGGTAGTGAATCCTTGAAGGCTACAAGACACTTGATTGTTTGATATAACAGTTGTCGAAACCATTTTTGAAATCGACTTTTTATTTTAAAAAAACGAAAATGGAGTCGCCACCAATCAATTTTAGGAGGTGTGATCGAGTTACCTCATAATTTAATCGTTTTAATAAAAGGTTCGTGATAAATCGTAATATATACATATTTTAATCCCACATTTAGCATACTTTTGGATGATTTATCCCTTGAATTGTGGAATTTAGTGCTCCTAATCCTTTATTTTCATGTTTTATACTTAGGAAAACACTGGAGGATGAAAAGAAGGAGAAACGGGCCTAAAACGGAGAAAATGGGCCAAAGCACGAAATCGACACGGCTGGGCCCAAGACCACACGGTCGTGCTTCCTTAACAGACCCAACCACAGCCTGGACCTCGATTTACACGGGCGTGTGCCACAGGCGTGTCCCTACCATGACAAAGAGAAATTTCACTCGGAATAGGGTACTTAGAGGCAAAGAAAGACGTTCCAAAAGCCTATATAAACACCCTAGAGGCCAACCTTCAGGGGGCGTCCAGTTAGGCCGAAGAGCCAAGCCAGAGAGGCCAGAATTGTGGGATTTACTCGAAGAAAGCCAGTTGATTCATCTCAAAAAGTCGGAATCATACTCAAGACGGAGGATCTTCCCTTCAATTCCTTCAGGGGGTTTTAGGGTTTTTCTTATGTTTTGTTTTATATTTTCTTCTAAGATATATTCTTTTGTAATTATGAACTAAACTCCTCAAATACCTGAGGGGGATGAAACCTAAGACGAATCTTGTTATTTTTTTCTAAACTATATGATAAATACTTGATTTGTTCTTAATTATGTGTTCTTAATTCTTGTTTTAATATTTCAGGATATTGATTCAAGTATTGATGTGCTTCGGCAGAGGAGGAATAGACCCTGTCTAATAGTAGATCTAGCATAATTAAGCGGAGTTGATCACAACCCTAGAGATAGGATGACGAAAATCTACCGGATTAGGGTCAAACCTAATATGGGAGTCCATAGATCGAGCTAATGCAATTCTAGGGGTTTTAATTAGAAAGAGATTTTAATTAATCAACCTAGGGTTAGACGTTATTAGCCTTGAGAGAGGTATTAATATAAATTAGGGAATCCTACGGATCAAGTCAAGTGGATAAATCGTCTAGTTCAGAGTTAAATAACAAGTGAAGTCTAGGTGGATTCTTCCTCGGGTATTGTCCTAATCAATTGGTTTTTCCCACAAGTATTTTCCCAGATTCATTCTCTTTGTCTTAGCATATTTAGCTTAGTAGTTAGTTAATTTTAGATTAAATAAGAAATTCCTTTAATTCTTAGGCTAAATAATAATAAAAAAGTTAGTATTAGTACTTTTGGTTCCTTTGGGTTCGATAATCCGGTCTTGCCACTAAACTATACTACTATTCGATAGGTGCACTTGCCTCATCCGTTGTCACAGTTAGTTTCTAGGCTCGATCATTCTTTATATAAAATTTTAAGACTCTGACGCATGATCAAGTTTTTGGCGCTGTTGCCAGGGAACTAAACTATTAAGAATGCTCAATTTTTATTACTTTAGCCATTTTTATTTTTTGCAATTTATTTTTGTTTTTGTTTTGCTTTTAACTTTGCTAATTTTCCTTCTTTTATTTGTTCTTAGCAGGTACCTCTAGTTTATGACTAGAAGGAACCCAGCAGGACCCCTAATTTTCGATAGTGATATTGAAGGTACTGTTTGCAAAAATCGTAAAGAAATAAGGCGAAGCTTAAATTACATAGAAGAAGAGCAAGAAGTCGAAACCAATACCACCGAAGAGATGGCTAAAAATAATCCGCCACCTCCTGAGGTGGCCGAAAATCATGCTCCTCGAACTATGTATGATTATGCTAAACCTAATTTAACATGAATCGAGTCAAGTATTGTTAGACTTGTTATTGCTGCAAATAATTTTGAACTGAAACTTAGCACAATTCAGATGATACATCAGTTTGTTTAGTTTGATAGCTTGCAGGATGAAGATCCAAACAATCACTTGGCGAATTTCCTAGAATTTTGCGATACCTTCAAAATAAATGGCGTTTCTGATGATGCCATCCGTCTTCAGTTATTTCCCTTTTCTCTGAGGAATAAAGCCAAACAGTGGTTGAATTTTCTTCCACGAGGGTCAGTCACTACATGGGATCAAATGACCGAAAAATTTCTGTTAAAATATTTTCCGCCGGCCAAAACGGCCAAGTTGAGGAATGATATCTCTTCTTTTGTGCAGATGGATCTAGAAACACTATATGATGCATGGGAGAGATACAAGGACTTGTTGAGAAGGTGCCCTCACCGTGGGTTACCTTTGTGGCTTCAGGTTCAAACCTTCTACAATGGTGTAACCCCTCAACCAGTCAGTTGATTGATTCAGCCGCTGGTGGAACTTTGAATAATAAAACACCTGAGGCTACCTACGAATTCATTGAAGAGATGTTACTGAATAACTATCAGTGGCAAGTCACGAGGACAAGGCCAACAAAAGCCGCCAGTGTTTTCAACCTCGACGCAGTAACCATGCTATCAAACCAGGTAGAACTTTTAAATAAAAAGATTGATGGTTTATGTAGTTCTTCACAGGTACATCCAGTTATACAGTGCGATATGAATGGAGGAGGGATGAGCAATACAAAATATCCACTTTACAATCCGAGCGCTGAAAACGAGCAAGTTCACTATATGGGTAACAACTTTAAACCTCAAAATAACCCTTATAGTAATACTTATAATCTAGGTTGGAGGAACCACCCTAATTTTTCATGGGGTGGTCAAGGAAATCAAAGACAACAGCCCCCTCCAAACTTCCAACAACAGCCTTATCCACAAGAAAAGAAGTCGAACCTTGAGGAGATGTGTAACAACCCAAACCCGGCCCAAACCCTATGGCCGAATCTAGTTTGTTACGGGGAAAACCTTTTTGAAACCATTTTGAAACCCATTAAGTTTTGTTGAAAACTTCTCGTATTTAATTATCTTGGTGAAATCATCTTAGTGTTTATTTTTAAAAACATATTTAAGTCAGGTTATAAAACAAATTTCAACCGTGCCCGAGGGCATTTTAAAACATTTTCGAGTTAATTTGGGAAAACATGTGATTTTAATTAATATTAGTTATAAAGTTTAAAGCAAGTATTCAACATATGGAAATAATAAAATATTCTAGGAGGCCTTATTACAATCCAAAATATAAAATAAAACCGAATTTAAAATAGTAAGACTAAGTATAAAGTTCAATTAAACTTAAAGTCCACTGCATGGCCACCTCGAGTCCATCCGGCTCCATATCCGCGGTCTATGAATCACCTGAAAAAAATAGAGGAGAAGGTGAGTCACCAAGACTCAGTATGTAACCCTTCCCCCGTTTTAAAAACAATTTTCATACACAACATATAACAATTAATATGCAAAATGTCATGTGTCCCAACCTAGCCAGCCATACTCCACTGTCTACCCCGTTGTGGTACCAAACCACTGGTGGTGCCAAACCACTGGTGACATATAGTCACAATGTGTTACCAAAACACTGGTGTCCGTAGACACAAATCGTTGATGGGGCCAACCCATCGTGTGATACCAAATCACTGGCAGACGATCCCATATCTCAAGTGGGGCCAACCCACGGTGGTGTTAACCACAGGGATAAGTCGCTACTGAGGTGCCAAACCTCTGGAGGTACCAAACCTCTGGTGACCGTAGTCACAGTGTGTTACCAAAACACTGGTGCCCGTCGGCACAAAATCACTGCCCCCTCCACTCAGTCAATCCCACATTAGTCACATAAATATATGTTACATGCCATCATATGTATAAATCAGTACATCATGCTTCCCAAAAGCATTAATAATAATTCACGTTAACAGGTACTTACCTGAATTGCCATCTATACCGATATGGTATATCATCCAATGCTACATAAATCAAGTAAGCATTTACAATATTCAGCACATTTAATAAGCTATAGTGTGTATGTACACACCTGTCACCGCTAAATAGTCTAATCCCGAAAGGAGAAGTCGGCCACCTTAGATCTACTTGTCTCTATATTCGGCCAAGCATGGGAGTTAGCACTATGACCTATTCGGCCAAACAAAATAATCCAAAGGTCATCTTGTGATCCCAAGTCCTTACCTTTTCCTTTTGACTAATAGTCACCACACTTGGTACCCGAATCTGTTTTATCACATAGCCGATCACAAGACAGTGTCAGTAACCTTCGGCTTTTAATCACTTAGACAATAATCTATTGAAAAGAATAAGTACTTACCACCACTTATCAAAGCCGAATGCTAGAGATTTAGGCTTAGATCGTCTGCTCCAAAGATCCCGAAAGTTCTGTAATCAATCGATTCCAAAAGAGTGTTAACATCCTTTGATTACTAAATTCGTCACTTACACTTTGTTTAGATCGACAGGGACACAAGAGGAGATATTAAAACATTCGGCTAATGCCCCTTACCTTGTGAAATCGATTGAAAAGAAAGTCCCGAAGAATCTTTTACCACCTTCAGTGTTTGGCAAAATGCTTCCAAAGAGGAGAGGGAAATTTCGGCACTCTAAAGAGGTATATTCGGCTCTTATGAAGGAAGAATAATGGGAAGAGAGGGGGGTGATGAGAGTTTCGGCTTGAAAGGGGTTTGAGAGAGTGGAGAAAATAAGAGAAGAACTAAGGAAGGGTTAGAAATTTCGGCACTTAAGCAAAACTGACAAAAAGCCAACAAGGTGGTCAACTGGTGCTTAAATAGGCATTCGGCACCCCTCCCCCAACACCTTGCCGTCCACACTCCCTCAACAAGGAGTTCAAAGCTTAGCCAATACCTAATTTTACTCCAAGCCACCCATTTGAAAAATATCCACACTATTTGAATTAATCTCCTAATAATCCACTTTTAATCTCTTAATAATCCAAATAATACCAAATAATATCCTCATTATCTTATCAATTAATCCCATGATAATTCATTAATTATCCTTTTTATCTACTATTATCAAAATAAAACTATTATTATCTAATTATCCCTAGAATTAAACAAATAAAATCCCATTAAAAAGCTCACATTATCTTATTATCTAAATAGATAATGAAAGGAATTTAAGGAGAGAAAATCTCTCCCCCTTGTGCCGTCCAAATAAAGAACAAAAGGGAGGATTTCTGTGACTCGAACCAAGGTTCTCCCTTGCTCCTTGGTGACGTCACAAGCAGCTCTTAAGTGGGCTTACTTTGCCACTTATTCTAGGCTCATCTTATGTCCAAATTATCCCCATTTATTCTTATAACCCCCTTCTGCTAAGGCTCCCTACCTTAAAAGTTAAAAACTGAAATTTTCTACCAAACCGAGCCAACACAAGGCCTTAAATTAACCATTATTATTCCATAAATAATAACACAGCAGTTCATACATAAGAAAAATAACTAAAATCCAAATAGCCCGTTTTTAGGATGTTACAATTCTACCCCCCTTAAAATAAATTTCGTCCTCGAAATTCCTTGATCAAAACAGGTGGGGGTATTGCTGCCGCATCACATCCTCGGGCTCCCACGTAGCTTCTTCTACACCATGGTTCCGCCACAGCACCTTCACCAAAGGCACTGACTTCCTACGTAGAACCTTCACATCTCGATCTAAGATCTGAACTGGTTCTTCGTCAAAAGATAAATCCGAGTTCACCTCAATTTCTGCTACTGGCACAACGTGCGAAGGATCTGACCGATACCGTCTCAGCATCGATACATGAAATACGTCATGGATCTGATTCAATTCCACCGGCAACTCTAGCTGATAAGCTACCGGTCCTACTCGCTTTACAACTGCATATGGCCCGATGAACCTTGGGCTCAGCTTCCCCTTTCGTCCAAATCTCAACACCTTTTTCCAAGGCGATACCTTCAGAAAGACCTTGTCTCCCACAGCATACTCCATTTCCTTGCGTTTGAGATCGGCGTAAGACTTCTGCCTATCTGATGCTTCCTTGAGACGAGACCGAATCACCTTGACTTTGTCTTCAGTCTCTGTTACCAATTCTGGACCCAGAACTTGTCGTTCATCCAACTCCGTCCAACATGTAGGAGTACGGCATTTTCGTCCATACAGGGCTTCGTACGGAGCCATCTGAATACTCGCTTGATAACTATTATTATAAGCGAATTCCGCTAATGGTAGGTACTCCTCCCAACTACCACTGAAATCCAGGACACATCCTCTTAACATGTCTTCTAAGATTTGTATCACCCTTTCCGATTGTCCATCAGACTGTGGATGGAAAGCCGTACTGAAATCCAATCTTGTACCCAAGGCTTGATGCAACGCTTTCCAGAACCTCGACGTGAATCTGGGATCCCTATCCGAGATGATCGATACTGGCACACCATGCAATCGCACTATCTCCGATACATATAGCTTAGCTAGCTTCTGAAGTGAATAATCCATTCTTACCGGTATGAAGTGTGCTGACTTAGTCAGACGGTCCACAATCACCCAAACTGCGTCCTTCTTGCTGGGCGTCAGGGGTAGCCCACTGACGAAATCCATCGTGATCCTTTCCCATTTCCACTGAGGGATTTTTACCGGTTGAAGTAGCCCTGATGGCAATTGGTGCTCAGCCTTAACCTGCTGGCACGTCAGACATTTTCCCACAAACTCCGTTATTTCATGCTTCAACCCAGGCCACCAGAACTGTTTCCGCAAGTCTCCATACATTTTGCTGCCCCCAGGATGCATAGCGTATGGGCTGCTATGTGCATCTTGGAGAATTTTCTGCCTTAGCTCCACATCTTTCGGCATACAGGGCCGTCCTTGAAAACATAACACTCCATCACTAGACAGACTGTATCCCTCCAAACCACCATCCTGAACTTGTATTCTTTTAGCGTCCAAGCCTTCATCCACCAATTGCTTTTCCTTAATTTCCTCGATCCATGTTGGCTTAACTTGAAGTTCTGCCAAAAGACTCCCATCATCATATAGACTCAACCGAGCAAACATCGCTCTTAGGTCCGTTACAACCTTCCTGCTCAACGCGTCAGCTACCACGTTGGCCTTGCCCGGATGATACTCGATTGAACAATCGTAGTCCTTTAATAGTTCAATCCACCGACGTTGTCTCAGGTTTAGATCCTTCTGGGTCAGAAGATATCTCAAACTTTTATGATCCGTGTAGACTATCGACTTCTTCCCGTACAGATAATGTCGCCATATTTTCAGAGCAAAGACGACTGCCGCTAACTCCAAGTCGTGCGTTGGCTACTACCTTCCCATCCTGCATCAGCACACATCCCAAACCAGTGTGAGATGCATCACAATAGACTGTGAATAACCTCTCTGCTTCAGGCTGTACCAAAACCGGAGCTTCAGTCAGAATTTTCCTCAACTTATCAAAACTTTCCTGTTGCTTCTCCGACCATACAAATGGAACACCTTTCCTTAGTAACTTAGTTAACGGTGCTGCTATTAGAGAGAATCCTTCTACGAACCTTCGATAATACCCTCCTAACCCAGAAAACTTCGTATTTCAGCTACCGACCTAGGTGGTTTCCAATCCAATACTGCTTCTATCTTGCGAGGGTCTACTCTAATTCCTTCTTCCGACACTACGTGCCCCAAGAAAGCCACTTCCTTCAGCCAAAATTCGCACTTACTGAATTTGGCATATAACTACTTCTCCCTCAATACTTGCAGAACTATTCGTAAATGCTTGTCATGCTCCTCCTCCGTCCTTGAGTAAACCAATATGTCGTCGATGAACACTACAACGAATTGGTCCAAGTACTGTTGAAATACCCTATTCATTAGATCCATGAACGCTGCCGGTGCATTGGTCAACCCAAATGGCATCACCAGAAACTCGTAATGTCCATACCGAGTTCTGAATGCCGTCTTGTGAACATCAACTTCCTTCACCTTAAGTTGATGGTAACCCGACCTAAGGCCTATCTTTGAGAATACTGAGGCACCCTTCAATTGATCGAACAAGTCGTCAATCCGAGGCAACGGATACTTGTTCTTGATCGTTAACTTGTTTAACTGACGGTAGTCGATGCACATCCGCATAGAACCGTCCTTCTTCTTGACAAACAACACAGGTGCTCCCCACGGAGATATTCTTGGTCGAATGAACCCTCTATCCAAGAGCTCCTGAATTTGAGCCTTCAGCTCCACCAATTCCTTTGGTGCCATTCGATATGGTGCTATAGACACAGGTGCCGTTCCGGGTAGCAAGTCTATACCGAATTCAACTTCCCGATCTGGAGGCAGACCCGGAAGCTCTTCTGGGAACACATCAGCGAATTCTCCTACCGTTCGAACCTTTCCCACTACTGATTCCTTAACTTCCAAAGCACAAATTCGAACCAAATACGCCTCACAACCCTTTTTGACCATCTTTTCAGCCTTCAAGGCAGACACTACGTTGGATAGGTAATTCCTTCTATCACCTATCATAACCACTTCATCACCTTCAGCCGTCTTAAGAACCATGCGCTTAGCCACGCAATCCAAATTTGCCTGATACTTTACCAGCCAGTCCATTCCAAGGATCAAATCGAACTCCCCAAACGGTAGTTCCATTAGATCAGTCACAAATATTACCCCTTGGAGTTCTAGAGGTACGTCTCTATAGAGTTTGTCTACTACTACAGAGTGACCTAAAGGGCTAACTACAGTCATCTCCCTAGAAGCAATCTCAGAGTCTAGGTCCATGGTTCCTACCACACTACTAGCAATGTACGAGTGCGTCGAACCCACATCAATTAATGCAACATAAGGTAAACCAAATAGTAGGAACGTACCGGTTATGACGTCCGGTGCGTCTCCCTCCTCGCGACGCCTCGCTGCATAGACTAAGCCGGGCTGCCTAGCCTCTATGTTACCCGAACCTCTGCCCTGAGTTCCACGACCTCTATTCGGACCATTTCCTCCTCGACCATTACCGCGACCCCTCTGTGGTCCCACATTTCTGTCTTGAGTACGGTTCTGCCCTTCTAGCTGATTCTTAGCTAGTTTCCGGGGACAATCTCTGACACGATGCTCCAAAGGCCCACACTTGAAACATCCTCTATCACCGGTCGAACAACTTCCCCAATGGGTCTTTCCACAGCGGTTACACTGAGTCGGCCTCTGATTAGCAGTCATGGGCCTTGCCGCCTGATTTGGCCCACTTGGCCTAGCCTTTTTCTGGACACTACCACTGGATCCAGCTGACCCAAATCCTCTCTTCTGATTATTCCTACTATAGCTTTGCCTCACAGCCTCCTTGATCCCTTCGGCTACCTTAGCCTTTTCCACTAAAGATGAGAACTCACGAACCTGCTGCGGGGCAATCAGTAACCTCAAATCATCTCGGAGTCCATCCTCAAAGCGGACACAGCGCTCGTGTTCAGTAGCCACGATGCCTCTAGCATACCTACTCAGCCTTAAGAACTCCGCCTCATAATCCGCTACTGACTTAGTTCCTTGCACTAGCCCTAGAAAGGCTTTCCTCTGAGCATCCGTATAGCTGGTGCCCACATACTTCTTCTGATAGGTGGTTTTGAAATATTCCCACGTGAGATCATCTGCCGTGGCTCCATCCCGAACCGTGAGCCACCACTGATACGCTTCATCCTTCAGGAGCGACACTGCTCCTTTTAGCTTTTTCTCATTAGACAGGTCTAGATCGTCCATGATCCGTTCAGTCGATTCCAGCCAATATTCTGCTGTACTGGGTGCCACTCCCGACACACCCCGGAATACCTCAGCTCCATTGGACCGAATCCATTCGGGAACAGATTTCCGAGCTCCTAGATTTCCACCAGCCCCAGCCACCAACTCGAGAACTCGCAACACAGCTTGCGACACAGCCTCACCACCGGATCCTCAGCTCTAAAAGTAGGAGGTGGTGGTGGCGGTGGTACCTCATTTTCAGAACCTTGTCCCGACCTGACGGGTTCAGACACCGTCATCCTACCCCTACTGCGTCCACGGCGTCCACGTCCTCTAGAACTCATTCTTTCTACCGCGCTTTAATCTGATTAAGAAAATTTTTATGCATTAGCATTTGTTCCTCTTTATTAATCGCGAAGAAATTTTATGGATAAGGTTTAATCAGAGATTCTTTCGAGCAAACAAGGTTTCAGTTTCCTATCCTAGATCACACAAAGGAGTTCATGCATCCATTCCTTAATACTTTCCATACCTATTCGCTCTTCGGACATTTCTGCCCATTTCTAACCCAGGGGTATTTTCGTCATTTTTCCTACAGGGGTATTTTCGTAATAAAAGAAATTTTAAAACTTTAGTAAAGTGGGTCATTTTGAAATTCCCAAAACTGGAGGGCATTCTGAAGATTTTGTAAAATTTGAAGGTATAACATCGTTTCGGAAACCAGGGGTATTTTAGTAATTTTGTCAATCAGGGCAATTTTGTAATTTTGATCAATCAGGGTTCTTTTTAATGGTTGTGAAACTTTGGGGCTTCTTTTGAAAGTTTTCCTTCCCAACCGGGCTATTTTGTGAATATTTCGAATCCAGGGGCATTTTGGTAATTTTCACAAATTGAGGGCATTTCCGTAATTTCCAAAATCAAAATATTTGATTACTATTTTGCAAAGCAGGGTTCTTGAATGGTTATAAAATCATTGAAATTTTTGGGCAAAACCACTGAGTTGAGATTTTATGAACTAGGGGCGTTTTAGTAATTTTACCCCTAAGAGCATTTTCGTAATTTTCCACAAATCAAGTTTTTCGAGAAAAACGTTGTAAAAGTGATGTTTTCCGATTTGAAAGAGTTTATTGCAAAAGTTTTGAAAACATTTAAGTTTTTGTTGTTTCATTCATTTCAAAACGTGGCTAGATCCCTTCCGGGTTTTAGTTATTATATTAGGCCTATGACCGAGCCCTCTTGGTCAGGGTGAACCAAAGCTACGCACCAGGCAGGATTCAAGTGAAGAGGAGGTGAGTCACACGGACTGCTTAAATACCAAGCTCCCACTGAACCTTTCTAGACATGCGCACAGAGGTTGCCACACCACTGAGCCCTCTGAGTTAGGGTGAACCGAAGCTACGCACCAGGTAGGATACCTGCGAAGAGGAGGTGAGTCACGAGGACTGCTTAAATACCAAGCTCTTCCGGATCCACTCCTAGACATGCGTACAGGGGTTACCACACCCTAGCTCAGTGACTAAGTCATAGGTTGGTTTAGTTCCTTAAGTCTTATGTTTGGTTTGTATATTTGAGAAATCTAATCCTAGGGTTCAAGTTCCTATAAGTCTATCTACGTTCCATGCTTCCTACCCTTCTACAGAATATAATTCACCAAGAGGTTTGGATGTACTTACCTGGGCGGATCGGTGCCGGAGTCTCGGGCCATGCTGCTTAAAACCCAAAAACAATTCAAAAGGCCTACTAAAACATTTTTGGGCCTTGGGCCCCCACAGCCGAGCTTTGAACTGGGCTCTGATACCAATTTTGTAACAACCCAAACCCGGCCCAAACCCTATGGCCGAATCTAGTTTGTTACGGGGAAAACCTTTTTGAAACCATTTTGAAACCCATTAAGTTTTGTTGAAAACTTCTCGTATTTAATTATCTTGGTGAAATCATACTTAGTGTTTATTTTTAAAAACATATTTAAGTCAAGTTATAAAACAAATTTCAACCGTGCCCGAGGGCATTTTAAAACATTTTCGAGTTAATTTGGGAAAACATGTGATTTTAATTAATATTAGTTAGAAAGTTTAAAGCAAGTATTCAACATATGGAAATAATAAAATATTCTAGGAGGCCTTATTACAATCCAAAATATAAAATAAAACCGAATTTAAAATAGTAAGACTAAGTATAAAGTTCAATTAAACTTAAAGTCCACTGCATGGCCACCTCGAGTCCATCCGGCTCCATATCCGCGGTCTATGAATCACCTGAAAAAATAGAGGAGAAGGTGAGTCACCAAGACTCAGTATGTAACCCTTCCCCCGTTTTAAAAACAATTTTCATACACAACATATAACAATTAATATGCAAAATGTCATGTGTCCCAACCTAGCCAGCCATACGCCACTGTCTACCCCGTTGTGGTACCAAACCACTGGTGGTGCCAAACCACTGGTGACATATAGTCACAATGTGTTACCAAAACACTGGTGTCCGTAGACACAAATCGTTGATGGGGCCAACCCATCGTGTGATACCAAATCACTGGCAGACGATCCCATATCTCAAGTGGGGCCAACCCACGGTGGTGTTAACCACAGGGATAAGTCGCTACTGAGGTGCCAAACCTCTGGAGGTACCAAACCTCTGGTGACCGTAGTCACAGTGTGTTACCAAAACACTGGTGCCCGTCGGCACAAAATCACTGCCCCCTCCACTCAGTCAATCCCACATTAGTCACATAAATATATGTTACATGCCATCATATGTATAAATCAGTACATCATGCTTCCCAAAAGCATTAATAATAATTCACGTTAACAGGTACTTACCTGAATTGCCATCTATACCGATATGGTATATCATCCAATGCTACATAAATCAAGTAAGCATTTACAATATTCAGCACATTTAATAAGTTATAGTGTGTATGTACACACCTGTCACCGCTAAATAGTCTAATCCCGAAAGGAGAAGTCGGCCACCTTAGATCTACTTGTCCCTATATTCGGCCAAGCATGGGAGTTAGCACTATGACCTATTCGGCCAAACAAAATAATCCAAAGGTCATCTTGTGATCCCAAGTCCTTACCTTTTCCTTTTGACTAATAGTCACCACACTTGGTACCCGAATCTGTTTTATCACATAGCCGATCACAAGACAGTGTCAGTAACCTTCAGCTTTTAATCACTTAGACAATAATCTATTGAAAAGAATAAGTACTTACCACCACTTATCAAAGCCGAATGCTAGAGATTTAGGCTTAGATCGTCTGCTCCAAAGATCCCGAAAGTTCTGTAATCAATCGATTCCAAAAGAATGTTAACATCCTTTGATTACTAAATTCGTCACTTACACTTTGTTTAGATCGACAGGGACACAAGAGGAGATATTAAAACATTCGGCTAATGCCCCTTACCTTGTGAAATCGATTGAAAAGAAAGTCCCGAAGAATCTTGTACCACCTTCAGTGTTCGGCAAAATGCTTCCAAAGAGGAGAGGGAAATTTCGGCACTCTAAAGAGGTATATTCGGCTCTTATGAAGGAAGAATAATGGGAAGAGAGGGGGGTGATGAGAGTTTCGGCTTGAAAGGGGTTTGAGGGAGTGGAGAAAATAAGAGAAGAACTAAGGAAGGGTTAGAAATTTCGGCACTTAAGCAAAACTGACAAAAAGCCAACAAGGTGGTCAACTGGTGCTTAAATAGGCATTCGGCACCCCTCCCCCAACACCTTGCCGTCCACACTCCCTCAACAAGGAGTTCAAAGCTTGGCCAATACCTAATTTTACTCCAAGCCACCCATTTGAAAAATATCCACACTATTTGAATTAATCTCCTAATAATCCACTTTTAATCTCTTAATAATCTAAATAATACCAAATAATATCCTCATTATCTTATCAATTAATCCCATGATAATTCATTAATTATCCTTTTTATCTATTATTATCAAAATAAAACTATTATTATCTAATTATCCCTAGAATTAAACAAATAAAATCCCATTAAAAAGCTCACATTATCTTATTATCTAAATAGATAATGAAAGGAATTTAAGGAGAGAAAATCTCTCCCCCTTGTGCCGTCCAAATAAAGAACAAAAGGGAGGATTTCTGTGACTCGAACCAAGGTTCTCCCTTACTCCTTGGTGACGTCACAAGCAGCTCTTAAGTGGGCTTACTTTGCCACTTATTCTAGGCTCATCTTATGTCCAAATTATCCCCATTTATTCTTATAACCCCCTTCTGCTAAGGCTCCCTACCTTAAAAGTTAAAAACTGAAATTTTCTACCAAACCGAGCCAACACAAGGCCTTAAATTAACCATTATTATTCCATAAATAATAACACAGCAGTTCATACATAAGAAAAATAACTAAAATCCAAATAGCCCAGTTTTTAGGATGTTACAAGATGCTGACAAAATTCATAGCGGTGTCAGAAACTCTCTTTCAAAACACCGAGACAACACTTAAAAATCAACAAGCATCGGTTCAAGGGATCGAGAACCAGTTAGGAAAACTTGCCAAGATCATATCAGAACGACTACAAGGTAGTTTGCCAAGTAACACTGAAACTAACCCTAAGAAGCAACTTCAAGCCATAACCCCTCATGATAGTGAAAGGTTAGATGAAAAAAAATTGAGGCAAGAAAAGATGGTAGAGAAAGGTAAGGTTGAAGTAAGTCATGATAAGCCAAAACCGATAATTAAAGAATACCAACCTCGTGTGCCATATCCCGATGCGATGAAGAAGGACAACAAAGACGAACAATTCAGTAAATTTCTTAAACTTCTAAAGAAATTGCATATTAACTTACCGTTTCTTGAAGCTCTTTCGCAGATGCCAGATTCAAGGAAATTTTTAAAAGAGCTTTTGACAAACAAACGGAAGTTAGACGAAGAATCGCATGTGGAACTAAACGCACTGTGCTCAGCAATGTTGCAAAATAAACTACCGCGAAAATTAAAAGATCTAGGGAGTTTTACAATTCCATGCTTAATTGGTAGTTTATCTGTTGATAATGCTTTAGCTGATTTAGGGGCAAGCATAAACATTATGCCTTAAAAAATGTTTAAACAACTAGGTCTAGGGAAACCCAAACAAACTAGGATGAGCATTCAGTTAGAGGATAAAACTATTAGAATTCCTAGGGGTATAATCAAAGATGTTATCGTAAAAATCGATAAATTCGTATTCCCAGTAGACTTTGTTGTTTTAGACATGGATGAGGATAATAATATTCCTTTAACTTTAGGAAGACCCTTTTTAGCAACTGTCAAGACTAAAATTGATGTCGGCGCATGTGAACTCATACTTTGTGTAGGTGGCGAAACAATCACTCTTCAGGCTCTCGATTCAGCTAGGACATCGAGTAATCAAGGTGAGAACATAAATTCTATTAATGAACATTCAGTTAAACCTTCTTTTCAGGAAGCACCACGGAATTACACAACTGAGCCAGATCCTAGACCTCATGCCAATAAGGAAATAACTCATGAGGAGCGAAGGCTTCAGATCGATGAACTAGACGAATGGAAGACACATTTCAAAGAGAAATTAGAAATACACAAAGCAGAACCAACGCCATTCCGTGGGACAAAAAAATTCAAGATCGGAGATCAGGTATTGTTAAATAAAGCAGACCCTCGAATATCTCCTCCTGACCCTAATACAAATGAAGAAATCCCTTTTAGGGTACTCAATGTTTTCCCATACGGAACAGTCGATGTAAGTAATCCTACATTAGGTACTTTTAAAGTAAATGCTACTCGACTTGAACTATATACTGATAATAGGACTGATAGCATGAGAAATGACTTTCAACTCCTCAAACCACCATGAATGTGCTAATGAGAGGTAAGTCTAGCTTAAGACTTTAAACGAGCGCTTCTCGGGAGGCAACCCGAGCACTAATCCCATTAATATTATATTTTCATTTTTTATTATTTTTCTTTATTTTTCCTTCTAGCACCTAACTATTAACTAACCAAAGTACATATTTTCATGCCACACGGCCTTGCACACGGCCGTGGCCGTGGCCGTGTGGATACTACGAATTTTCGTACTAACATGGCAGAGATAGTACGAAACAAAACAATATATATATATCTTCAAGCCACGACCCTCGACTAAACACAACGTCCGTGCGATGCGACCGTGGCTAATACTGTTTTATCAACACGGGCGTGGCGATCTGCACACAGGCGTGGGAGAAACGAGTGAACCACCGCACGTCCGTGCTATACGGCCGTGTGACTCAGCACGCCCGCGGTACACGGGCGTGGGGATGTACCAGCTTTGAAATCTCTATTTAACACACCCCTTTTTCCCTTCTTACCTACTCCCCACCCTTCTTCTTCCTTTACACCCCCTCTCCATTTCCATTCTCATTTTTCTTCATTCTCCTAACTCTAGATATAACAATATCCATGTCGAAGAAACGGAAGGATCCTAGCACAGTCTCCCTCTATGAGACTGATCTACATAAGTTCATGTTGGCCGCTTCATTAACTCGATAGGAAAAGGACCTTTGAGTCCATTTAACTTTTCTTTTTATTTTCCCTTCTCCTTTATTTTCCTTTTCTTTATTTTTCTTTTACTTAGTTTAATCTATCTTATTTCGTTCTCCTTGATTTAGGTTCTACAGGCTGCTTGGGAATCACACACCACGGCCTTAGAAATCACACCCGCCTCGCTAACCGTCTAACGATAAGGACTTTTCCGTCCATTAATCTTTTCTTTTAATTTTATTTTACCCTTTATTTTCTTTCTTTTTATTTTTCTTTTCTTTAAATATATATTTAGTATATTTCGAATTATTCATGTTATTTCCTAGCTAATTCTTCACGAGCTTCCCAATTTCTTCATCTAGCGTAGAGATTGTCGGCGGCCACCACACCACGACACTTCCAACTCAAGGAAGCCATCCAATTTCAGGAAGTTTCCTATCTCTTAAATTTTATATATATCTTTGTACATTAAGGACAATGTACATCTTAAGTGTGGGGGGTGAATATTTATTTCGAGAAAGTTCCTAACTTTCTGCATTATTCTTAAATCCCTAAATGATAACTTGTTCTTAAGTAATTTTCTCATGTTACTATTATAATGAAATTTCCTGTGATCCATGATTTTCTTTGATATATTTTGGATTAAGTCATTGATAATTGTGCAGTGATGATTTAAACTTTAGGAGACTAGAGAATCAAGCATGATGAGTCTATTTTCGAAAATAAAATTTTGTTAGGTTGTCTACCTGAATCTAATTATTACCTTGAAGTTTGAAATTTACAAGATTGATATAAAAAAACCCATAATTTTTGTGAGATTTTGAGCCTTTTAGAGCATACATTCTTTCGTGCTCACTTTTTGATTATGAGTGTGTCAACATTGATTTGTTATTCTAGAACTTGCTTCGATTATACATGTCAAGACCACATTATTGATTTGATATACTGAAATGATAAAGGCACTTACGATTTAACCCATTCACTCCACTAAAAATCTTACCCTCACAATTAACCCCTAGTAAACCACTTTGATCCTAACAACCCTTTTATTGACTCGCCCACTAATATTACCCCAAAACCCATCTTGTATTTGTTACCACCATCCCTTGACTCCCTTTTTGTCGAGATTTGATTTTGAACAGTTGCCTAACTATGTTCTATATTTCAGTTGTTAAAGTTCTTTCTTATTATTGATTTGTTCTTAAAAAAATCGAAGTATATTCTTTATTTGAGCTTACATGTTTAAATTCCACATCTTGAAGAAAAAGCTCGTGTTATGAAATTTTAGTTGATGTAATTATTCAGGATTAGTTCATTTTTTTCTAGATAGGTAAATTGTCAATTCAATCTCGATTCTAACCTTCTAATTCAACCTTTATTCGCACCTTTAACCCGAGCCCTATTACAACCCTTTTTAAAGACCTTTTGATTTGTGTATCATTTTATTTTATAGTGGTGGAGATTTGATTTTCATGAAAGCCTATGGGATTAACTTTTCATGTTCGACTTTTGAGTGCTTAATTTTGAACCTTAAACACCTTGAGTGATTTGAGTGAATCTTTAGTGAGGATGTCAACTCTTGTCAATTTTGAATTAAAGGTGATTATTTAGGTAAAGGGAAACGCCTATGTTTTCGTGCTATAAAAACTATGACTTTGATTGTTTGAATCGTTAGGACCGTTCTACTTAGATTATCAATGTATGAATTACTTTTGAATTATGATGAAACATTATTGATGAATATTATGAATCAAGGAAGTTCATTTTATTTGTGAGTTAAGAATTTTGCTTGAGGACAAGAAAATGCTTAAGTGTGGGGATATTTGATAAACCGTAATATATACATATTTTAATCCCACATTTAGCATACTTTTGGATGATTTATCCCTTGAATTGTGGAATTTGGTGCTCCTAATCCTTTATTTTCATGTTTTATACTTAGGAAAACACCGGAGGATGAAAAGAACAAGAAACTGGCCTAAAATGGAGAAAATGGGCCAAAGCACGAAATCGACACGGCCTGGGCCCAAGACTACACGGCCGTGCCTCCTTAACAGACCCAACCACGGCCTAGACCTCGATTTACACGGGTGTGTGCCACGGGCGTATCCTTGCCGTGATAAAGAGAAATTTCACTCGGAATAGGGTACTTAGAGGCAAAGAAAGACGTTCCAAAAGCCTATATAAACACCCTAGAGGCCAACCTTCAAGCGGCGTCCAGTTAGGCCGAAGAGCCAAGCCAGAGAGTCTAGAATTGTGGGATTTACTCGAAGAAAGCCAGTTGATTCATCTCAAGAAGCCGGAATCATACTCAAGACGGAAGATCTTCCCTTCAATTCCTTCAGGGGGTTTTAGGGTTTTTCTTATGTTTTGTTTTATATTTTCTTCTGAGATGTATTCTTTTATAATTATGAACTAAACTCTCAAATACCTGAGGGGGATGAAACCTAAGACGGATCTTGTTATTGTTTTCTGAACTATATGATAAATACTTGATTTGTTCTTAATTATGTGTTCTTAATTCTTGTTTTGATATTTCAGGATATTGATTCAAGTATTGATGTGCTTAGGCAGAGGAGGAATATACCTTGTCTAAGAGTAGATCTAGCATAATTAAGCAGAGTTGATCGCAACCCTAGAGATAGGATGACGAGAATCTACCGGATTAGGGTTAAACCTAATATCGGAGTCCATAGATCGAGTTAATACAATTCTAAGGGTTTTAATTAGAAAGAGATTTCAATTAATCAACCTAGGGTTAGACGTTAGTAGCCTCGAGAGAGGTATTAATATAAATTAGGGAATCCTACGGGTCAAGTTAAGTGAATAAATCGTCTGGTTCAGAGTTAAATAACAAGTGAAGTCTAGGTGGATTCTTCCTCGGGTATTGTCCTAATTAATTGGTTTTTCCCACAAGTATTTTCCCAAATTCATTCTCTTTCTCTTAGCATCTTTAGCTTAGTAGTTAGTTAATTTTAGATTAAATAACAAATTCCTTTAATTCTTAGGCTAAATAATAAAAAAAAAGTTATTATTAGTATTATTGGTTCCTTTGGGTTCGACAATCCGGTCTTGCCACTAAACTATACTACTGTTCGATAGGTGCACTTGCCTCAGTCGTTGTCACAGTTAGTTTCTAGGCTCTATCATTCTTTATATAAAATTTTAAGACTCTGACACACGATCAGTTCGATTTATTAAAACTATCTTTGTCGGCTTACAAAAATCCAGAAAATGGGTTCGGGAGACGGTTTCGCACGAGGAAGGATTAACACCCTCGTGCGCCCAAAATTGGTACCTAATTGGTTACTTAATGTCTTTAGTGTCTTGAATTGAGAATTTGAAGAGAATTTAAAATATGATCCCTTATTAAGACATTACTTAACTAAATTAATTTTCATGAAAATGGCTTATTTCAAGTTAATCGAGATGGAAGGATCATGTCCCGTGAGTTAGGACACAATAGCTTAAATCCTCGAGAACGAGAATAAAAGTCGATTGATCATTACTTTAAACTCATTTTTTATTTTAAAGTAGATATTCGACTATCTCAGTTTTAGAAGGAAGCCATATTCCGTAAGTTAGGAACACGACTTTTCTAATTCCGAAATGATGAACATTTGCCTCGATTTAAAAATTTTCCTTTTTTATGCATCGCGCGAAAAGAATGAATGTAACATGTAAGGTGGTATGCCTTTAATTTATTTGGGCGTGATATGAAAACGGAAAAATATGTCTAAATAGTGTATGATATAATAATGCAGTAGTGTGAAATAGCTATATGGGTAGAACACTAAAAATGATAAATAATAAATAAAAGAATACTACAAAATCAATATAATTATAACAATAATAAGAATATTAATTCATAGCATTAATAATAAAAAAATAAAGTAATAAAATAAGAGAAATAAAAATGCTAGATGCCTCATGACGAATATAAAAATAAATAATGTGGGAATAATAGAGGGAATGATATAATGACATAAAAAAGATGAAAGTAAAATAATAACAATAATAATAAACGATCAAAAAAATGTAAAAAATAAAAAATAAAAAAATGCTAACAACTTTATTTTTAAACATGTAAAAAAATAAAAATAAGTGAGTAATAAATGAAAGAATAAATAAATAAATAAAATTTTGTAAAAGGTTGAAGCTAAATGAATGAAGAATTAAAATAAAATTAGTGACGGAATTTAAAGATTAAATTATGAAGAATCCCAAAATGAGGGGTTAAATTAAAATAAAATATAAAATGCAAGGAGTTAGAATGAAATTATCCCCATAAGTATACCTATGTCACATCTGGCGTCATCGTCAGTGACTAAAGAGGACTAAATTGAAAACACGATGAAACTTAAGGTATAATTTAAAAAAAACAAGAATAGAATGTAAATGACTGAATTGAAATGAAACAAAAAGTATAGGGACGCAGCGAATAATTCCCTCATTCTTGATACACGTATCCTTCTCCTGAAAGTCAACAGTGAGCCCAAGGACTAATTTGCACAAGGACAAAATAAAAGGACAAAAATTAAAAATTAAAAAAATGAAATAGGATTAGATTAAAAAGAACAAGAAAAGCAGAAGGACCAAAATAGAAAATATCCCCTCCATGTGAAAACACGTGGATCCTAGGGGAATAGACGGGTCGGATTTCGGGTTGCTCCAAAACGACGTAGTTTTAGGGTCTTCTGGATTCTTCCAAAATGGCGTTGTTTTATGTTAGCTATATAAGTTAAAATATTAACAACAAAAATAATTTTTAAACCATATAAAAAAAACACATTCCCTTTGTTTTTTTTTTCTCTGGGCACAACCCAGAATTCGGCCATGGACCTTCGACTGTCCGCTGTGGCAGCCACCAGTCGCCGGCGACGGCTCCGCCGCTCCCAGTGGCCGGAGATCGTAAAAAATGCCTTTTTTATCCCCGTCTATGGGGAATCCGGATCTGGGGTTAAAAACTCTTAGATCCGGCCAAAGCCCGACAACGAAAGAAGAGTTTTTCAGTTTTTAAACCGGTTTCCGCCGTGACGATAACAAAGGTAGAACCTCTCGTATTCTTCTCTCTTTATATATATATGTAATATAATATAATAGATTCAAAGAAAAAAATAATATAACCTTTGAAGTCTTTTTGATTTTGTATCTGGATTGCTTTGTTTTGTGTTTTTTTTTTCGATTTCTATTTCAAAAAGAAAAAAACAAACCCCCCTCTAATCAATTTTTCTTAGGCTCTTATAGCCGATTTATAGCATTATTTTTCTATTTTTTTCTACTTTTTGCTACTGTTCTTGCGTGTTGCATTCTTTGTCTCTGTTTTTCTTTTTACAGGCGACGGTGGCAGAGCAATTGGTGTGTCGACGTAGAGAAATGGCACAAATGAGGCTAGGTTTTTTTTTTGTTTTACTGAAAATGTTTAGGCTTTTGGGCCATTTGGGCCATTAGGGTTTTAATTAATTTTGGGTTGTTTGTAATTTTTGGGTTTGCAATTTATTTTTGGTTTTGTTTAGGGCCCGAACAGAATTGGGCTCTTATAGCTGCCCCTTTTTGCTCGTTGTCGTGTAACGAGAATGGAGCAAAGACTTTTAAGAATGACCAATTTTGTTCGGTCTCGCCGAATCTCGACCTTTTTGGTGCTCCTCTTTTCCAAGTAACTTCATTCTATCCCACTGTAACTTCAGAGGTATAAAATTCGTTGCTTCAATCTACTCCACTGCAACTTCAGGGAGATAAGACTTGTAGCTTCCAAATGCTCCACTGCAACTTCAGTGAGATAAGGTTTGTAGCTTGTAGCTTTAGTCTATTCCACTGCGACTTTAGGGAGATAAGACTTGCTATGGTAGATTTAATCCGACCCACTACAACTTCAGAGGTATAAAACTTTTCACTTCAATCTACTCCGCAGTAACTTTAGGGATATAAGACTAGTAGCTTCAATCTGCTCCACTGCAACTTCAGGGAGATAAGATTTGTAATTTGTAACTTTAATTTGTTCCACTGCAACTTCAAGGAAATAAGATTCGCTATCTTCAGTTTGCTCCACTGTGACTTTAGAGAGATGATATTTGTAGCTTTAACCCACTCTACTGTACCTTCAGGGAGCTAAGACTTGTAACTTGTTAGCTTTAATCTGTTCCACTGCAACTTCAGGGAAATAAGATTAGCTATCTTCAATCTGCTTCACTGCAACTTCAAGGAGATAAGATTTGTAGCTTTAATCTGCTCTACTAAAACTTCAGAGAGATAAGATTTGCAACTTGTAGCTTTAATCTGTTCCACTGCAACTTCAGGGAAATAAGATTTGCTATTTTCAGTTTGCTCCACCGCAACTTCAGGGAGATAAGACTTGTAACTTCAACTTGTTCCACTGCAACTTCAGGGAGATAAGGTTTATAGCTTTAATCTGCTCTACTGTAACTTTAGAGAGATAAGATTTGCTATATTCAATCTGCTCCACTACCACTTTAGGGAGATAAGATTTGTTATTTTCAGTCTGCTCCACTGCAACTTCAGGGAGATAAGGTTTATAGCTTTAATCTTCTCTACTGCAACTTCAATGAGATAAGATTTGCTATCTTCGATCTACTCCACTGCAACTTCAGGGAGATAAGATCTGTAACTTCAATTTGCTCCACTACAACTTTAGGGAGATAAGGTTTGTAATTTGTAGCTTTAATCTGTTCCATTGCAACTTTAGGGAGATACGATTTGCCACGATGACTTCAATCCGTCCCACTGCAACATCAGGGGTATAGGATTTATGGTTTCACTGATTTGTTACGCCGTTCTCTGGGGAACATGACCTTTAGAATCCATTTCATGGGCCTATATTTATGCCAAGCGATTAGGATGTTATGATTAGAATGAATCAAATGCTCCTAACTAGATGTGTATGAATGATATTTGCAGGGGAACATGACCTTTAGAATCCATTTCATGGGCCTATATTTATGCCAAGTGTAACATCCTAGATTAGGGGTTATGCGTTCGTGCATAATTCATAAGATAGTGGGCTCAGTGGGTGTGTTGGATGTGTAATTCATGAAATGTATGGAAATGTATGGAAATGTATGGAAATGTATGGAAATGTATGGAAATGTGTGGAAATGTATGGAAATGTAAGGCAATGTATGGAAATGTAAGGAAATGTAAGGAAATGCTTTGGAAACGTTAAGTTTAAAAGAGGAAAGTGAACATTTTTGGAAACTAGGGGATGTAAGGAAAAGATTTAGAAATGATTCAAAAGAGGAAAGTAAACATTTCTGGAAACTTGGAAATGTAAGGAAATGTCAAGTTTAAAGAGCCAAACGAAAATTTTTGGAAACTTGGAAATGTAAAGAAATGTCAAGTTTTAAGGCTTAAAAAGAGAAAACTAAGGCAATGTGGCCTTAAGAAAAATAATAGGAGGAATTTGACACACAAACAGGCTTGGAAAAGTGGCCTGGAAATGCCACTTAAGGCCCAGGTAAGTGACGCCACCTACATGAGCAAGTGGGCCTGAGTTCGAGTCACATGGGAAGCAAATAAAAGAAATTTTATTTTGCTTCCAGAAGAAGTGAGATGGACGGCACATGGCTATAAATTAGGAGCTTTTATTCTTTTATTTTTAAGAGATAAAGGGTGGATAAATAAGGGATAAATAATGGATTTATTTTAGATTATTTTCAAGAGATAAATGATGGATAATTATTGTTATTTTTATTAGGAGATAAGAGATAAATATTGGATTAAGTTTTGTTGATAATTAAAGTGATAAATCAAGGGATAAAGTTATCAAAATAGAAGAGTGGTGGCCAAGTAAGGGACTCTGGCCTAGTAAATTCAGCTATAAAAGGAAAGGAGAGGCCATTCTGCATTATTTTCTGTTCTTTGAAAGCCTCTGCCGAATTCTCTTCACCAAATCCTCTTCTTCTTTTATTTTTGCCAAGCCGAAATACCTTGTGTTCTAGCCGAATCCTCCATCTTTATTCTTCCTTCTCTTTTCTTTCTAATCCCTCCAAAAGCCGATAGTTGTGAGAGCATCATTTAGCCATAGCCGAATCTCTGAAGGTTGAAGTGAAGGTGCAATCGATTTCTTCAAATAAGGGTAAGATCCAAGTTTGGTTTCCATTCTTTTCTTTTAGATTAGCCGAGAGATAATCTAACCCCATACATATTTTGGTTGCCGAATATGGAAGGATCTTTCGGGATTTACTAAGTGTAGACTACAAGGAAGGAGAAGTTCTTTTCTCGAAGGTACACCATAAGCTGCGTGTTCCCTAGTTATTCGGTGAATTTCGGGATTTAAAATCCATAAGGTAAGTCATATTTAACATTCGGCTAAGGGTTATTTGTTATGAATAAATGTTAGAAATTGATCTAACATGAAGTTATAGGGATTTCGACAGACATATAAGGCAAGGAATACTTTCGGGATTTGGAAATTGCAAGGTAAGTTTTAGTGTACTAATCCTACTAGGATTTGGATTTATGGCCGAATGGTTCTTTACTAAGTATTGAATGATTGATTAAATGTAGAGATCTAAGATCTAAGGCATTAGATCAAGCTTTTCGGGATTTGGATTGGAAACCCTAAGCAAATCAGGTGTGTACCCCACACTACTTTATAATATGTATTATGGCTATGTTTATTAAAACATGTGTTAATAAGAATATGAAAGTGGCTAAGGTACCATGTTATAGTACTAAGTACTCAGGTACGCTTCCTACTCCTACTAGGATTATGAAATATGTTAATTATAACATGAGAATAAGAATAAGAATGTGAACTCTGGCATATCCATGCATATTGTTATTATATGGGGCATATGGGTTTGTTTGAAAGGGGAAGTGAATGTGGTGACCTAAGACCACGAACACGGTGACCTAAGACCGTGATATCTGAAAAGTGGTGACCTAAGACCACAGTATGCGGTGACCTAAGACCGCAAATTTGGAGTGTAGCGGAAGGAGGGTCGACTTAGTAGTCCCCACGGTGTGACTGGCAGGTACGGGGGTGTGTAGCGGATGGACAAATAGGTTTGGGTTTGGGAATGCATCATTAAATGAATTCTATGATTTGAATGTGTATCATATGTATGCCTGATTCTATTATGACTTAGTGTTGTGTACACATTGAGTCTGTTGACTCACCCCGTTGTGGGACTATTTTCAGGTGACGATCAGTAATGGACCGGGCTCGGCAGAAGCTTAGGGATGGCCATGCACAACAAGGAATTTAATTAATTTGGATTTTTATTTTATTTTAAGTACTTTAAGTTTATTTTTGGAATTATTTGATGTAATAATGCCATAAGGCCATAGTTGAATTTCTTTATTTCTTTTTACTTTTTATTATGTTTACAAATTATTATTTAAGGATCAAGTAAATTTATTTAAAAAAAAAAATAAACTCCAAGTGTTTTGTCATCTTAAATAAAAAGGGAGTTTTAAGATAATATTAATTCATTTTCAATTCAAGCCCAACCCAAAAACAAACTTTCTTTCAAAACGCACAAGTTTTTCCTAAGTAACAAAAGAGTTTTGAATCAGTTTTCTTCGAGGAACATACCAGATCCGGTCAGGGCTCGTGGGCCGGGTTTGGGGTGTTTCAGTTTGGTATCAGAGCCCAGTTTTAAACTCTCGGCCTGCGGTTTAAGGACCAAAACATTTTCAAATCGAGCCCAATTAAGATTTATGGAAATATTTTATGAAATAAGCAGGTTTTATGGCATGGCACCTAAGTCTCCGACCCGCAGTCCACCAGGTAAGTACCCCTAACCTTTGTGTGAATTATAGTATGAATTGTAGAAGGGTAGAACTGGAATGGCACGTAGAGTAGTATGATAAGTATTTGGAACCCTAGGACTAGTTTACCCCAACTATTACATAAGACTTAATGACTAATTAAACAAACCTGTGTCTAAGTCGCCGAGTTAGGGTGTGGTAACCATTGTGCGCATGTCTAGGATTGGATCTGGAAGAGCCTGGTATTTAAGCAGTCCTAGTGACTCACCTCCTCTTCGCAGGAATCCTACCTGGTGCGTAGCTTCGGTTCACCCTAACCAAGAGGACTTATTCATAGGCTAAACCCCTAACTAAAACCCGAAAGGGAACTAGCCGTGTTTTTATGGAAACCCTAGTTTTTTTTAAAAAAAATATTTCAACAAATCACTCTTTTGAACTGAGAAAATTGTTATTTTCGAAAATTTTCCAAAAACTTCTAGTTTACAAAATTACTAAAATGCCCCTAGTGGTAAAATTACAAAAATGCCCTTGGTTTATAAAAGGTCCAATTACCCAACAGTTTTTTCCAAAATTTCACTATTTTATAAATGTTCAAAAAAAACCCTTATTTGCAAAATATCAAAATACCTTGATTTTGGAAAATTACAAAATTGCCCCTAACAAATTATCAAAATGACCTTGATTTTCAAAATTTTTGCAACATCGCTGATTTGCAAAACAAATTCTCAAAAAGAACCCTCAAGTTTTACAAAATTTTGAAATACCCCTGATTTATTGAACTTTACAAATTTACCCTGATTTGTAAAAATTTACCGAAATACCCCTGGAATTTCAAAATTACCGAAATACCCTCGAATTTCAAAAATTACCAAAATACCCTTATTGACAAAATCACCAAGGAACCTTATTTTGACAAATTACAAAAATACCCCTGTAGGGAAAATTACGAAAATATCCCTGGGTAGTGGAAAAACAACAACAATGAAAACTACAACGTTTCTCTGAATGAACGGAAGTTCATAATTGATTGATGAATGTATGAATAGACTGTATGCTTGTATGAATACGAAAGAACCACTCCTAAAACTCTTTTCATAAAACTTCTTCGCGGGTAATCAAGTGAAACAAAGACTAATGTATAAAACTCTTAAATCAGATTAAATCGCGACGTTAGAAAATGAGTTCTAAGGGACGTGAACTTAGAGATTGTGCCTAGAAAGTATGATGGTTCTATTAAGATCAGAGTGCGCAGTGTAAGCATAGTGCGGTGAGAAGGATTGTACGACTGTTAATAAGTAATTTCGAGGACGAAATTATTTTTAAGGAGGGTAGAACTGTAACATCCTAGATTAGGGGTTATGCGTTCGTGCATAATTCATGAGATAGTGGGCTCAGTGGGTGTGTTGGATGTGTAATTCATGAAATGTATGGAAATGTATGGAAATGTGTGGAAATGTATGGAAATGTAAGGCAATGTATGGAAATGTAAGGAAATGTAAGGAAATGCTTTGGAAACGTTAAGTTTAAAAGAGGAAAGTGAACATTTTTGGAAACTAGGGGATGTAAGGAAAAGATTTAGAAATGATTCAAAAGAGGAAAGTAAACATTTCTGGAAACTTGGAAATGTAAGGAAATGTCAAGTTTAAAGAGCCAAACGAAAATTTTTGGAAACTTGGAAATGTAAAGAAATGTCAAGTTTTAAGGCTTAAAAAGAGAAAACTAAGGCAAGGTGGCCTTAAGAAAAATAATAGGAGGAATTTGACATATAAACAGGCTTGGAAAAGTGGCCTGGAAATGCCACTTAAGGCCCAGGTAAGTGACGCCACCTACATGAGCAAGTGGGCCTGAGTTCGAGTCACATGGGAAGCAAATAAAAGAAATTTTATTTTGCTTCCAGAAGAAGTGAGGTGGACGGCACATGGCTATAAATTAGGAGCTTTTATTCTTTTATTTTTAAGAGATAAAGGGTGGATAAATAAGGGATAAATAATGGATTTATTTTAGATTATTTTCAAGAGATAAATGATGGATAATTATTATTATTTTTATTAGGAGATAAGAGATAAATATTGGATTAAGTTTTGTTGATAATTAAAGTGATAAATCAAGGGATAAAGTTATCAAAATAGAAGAGTGGTGGCCAAGTAAGGGACTCTAGCCTAGTAAATTCGGCTATAAAAGGAAAGGAGAGGCCATTCTGCATTATTTTCTGTTCTTTGAAAGCCTCTGCCAAATTCTCTTCACCAAATCCTCTTCTTCTTTTATTTTTGCCAAGCCGAAATACCTTGTGTTCTAGCCGAGTCCTCCATCTTTATTCTTCCTTCTCTTTTCTTTCTAATCCCTCCAAAAGCCGAAAGTTGTGAGAGCATCATTTAGCCATAGCCGAATCTCTGAAGGTTGAAGTGAAGGTGCAATCGATTTCTTCAAATAAGGGTAAGATCCAAGTTTGGTTTCCATTCTTTTCTTTTAGATTAGCCGAGAGATAATCTAACCCCATACATATTTTGGTTGCCGAATATGGAAGGATCTTTCGGGATTTACTAAGTGTAGACTACAAGGAAGGAGAAGTTCTTTTCTCGAAGGTACACCATAAGCTGCGTGTTCCCTAGTTATTCGGTGAATTTCGGGATTTAAAATCCATAAGGTAAGTCATATTTAACATTCGGCTAAGGGTTATTTGTTATGAATAAATGTTAGAAATTGATCTAACATGAAGTTATAGGGATTTCGACAGACATATAAGGCAAGGAATACTTTCGGGATTTGGAAATTGCAAGGTAAGTTTTAGTGTACTAATCCTACTAGGATTTGGATTTATTGCCGAATGGTTCTTTACTAAGTATTGAATGATTGATTAAATGTAGAGATCTAAGATCTAAGGCATTAGATCAAGCTTCTCGGGATTTGGATTGGAAACCCTAAGCAAATCAGGTGTGTACCCCACACTACTTTATAATATGTATTATGGCTATGTTTATTAAAACATGTGTTAATAAGAATATGAAAGTGGCTAAGGTACCATGTTATGGTACTAAGTACTCAGGTACGTTTCCTACTCCTACTAGGATTATGAAATATGTTAATTATAACATGAGAATAAGAATAAGAATGTGAACTCTGGCATATCCATGCATATTGTTATTATATGGGGCATATGGGTTTGTTTGAAAGGGGAAGTGAATGTGGTGACCTAAGACCACGAACACGGTGACCTAAGACCGTGATATCTGAAAAGTGGTGACCTAAGACCACAGTATGCGGTGACCTAAGACCGCAAATTTGGAGTGTAGCGGAAGGAGGGTCGACTTAGTAGTCCCCACGGTGTGACTGGCAGGTACGGGGGTGTGTAGCGGATGGACAAATAGGTTTGGGTTTGGGAATGCATCATTAAATGAATTCTATGATTTGAATGTGTATCATATGTATGCCTGATTCTATTATGACTTAGTGTTGTGTACACATTGAGTCTGTTGACTCACCCCGTTGTGGGACTATTTTCAAGTGACGATCAGTAATGGACCGGGCTCGGCAGAAGCTTAGGGATGGCCATGCACAACAAGGAATTTAATTAATTTGGATTTTTATTTTATTTTAAGTATTTTAAGTTTATTTTGGGAATTATTTCATGTAATAATGCCATAAGGCCATAATTGAATTTCTTTATTTCTTTTTACTTTTTATTATGTTTACAAATTATTATTTAAGGATCAAGTAAATTTATTTAAAAAAAAATAAACTCCAAGTGTTTTGTCATCTTAAATAAAAAGGGAATTTTAAGATAATATTAATTCATTTTCAATTCAAGCCCAACCCAAAAACAAACTTTCTTTCAAAACGCACAAGTTTTTCCTAAGTAACAAAAGAGTTTTGAATCAGTTTTCTTCAAGGAACATACCAGATCCGGTCAGGGCTCGTGGGCCGGGTTTGGGGTGTTTCACCAAGCGATTAGGATGTTATGATTAGAATGAATCAAATGCTCCTAGCTAGATGTGTATGAATGATATTTGCATGAATTCAGATTATCATTTTTTCGAGAATGATCCCCTTTTTAGTGCTTAGGTTGTTATTGCTCGTTGTTCGTCAAAGTTCTATCACTGACGTATTACCCTGCCTTCTTGTTCAGCTGGTATATTTGATAGAAAACCCGAAGAAATAATCACAATTTAGACTATTCTTTCCCAAATATTTCCAACTCTTAAATTTGGTTAGTTCTGACTAGTGGTCCTGTTTCAGGTCATTGTACTATTTAGAAAACCTTTCAGAGCAATATGCAGAAATCCTTTTACTTGAATATATTAGTCCATTAATCGTTATTTCAATGAAAAATGCTTGAAAAAGATCGTAACAATGGACAAGATTAAAATTTATTAGGAGCAAAGCTCAAAATGAAAAGATTAATCAAAGTAACAAACATTGCTAAAACAAAAAGTAAGTGAGATGAAATTAGGTGCCCCAGATATCGCAGTATGAGCTTCTCCTAGCAAACTTGCTGAGGATCAATCTGAGCCTGGTATGTGTTTGAGAGACCTAGAGTACTCTGTAGATGCCCCAAGATGTAAAGTTTCTCCTCTTTGTTACTTCTGAGGGGACAAGACTACCACATGCCCAATCTTCGATCAAAATTTGAGTTGGCCTTTTCGTGTTTTCAACTCAAAACTCCATTGGTCTCAAGACGCCCTTTGCGGGTTTTCGCCTTGGCCTCTCCTTTTTTTCTTTTTTGTTTTTTTAGGTGAAATTCTTCTTGACTGAATCTAGATTCATGGGATTGGGTAGGTTTTTGCCATCCATCTTGGTGAGAATCAATGCTCCTCCAGAAAAAGCTTTCTTTACCACATAAGGTCTTTCCCAGTTCGGCATCCTTTTTCTTCTGAAATCTTTTTGTATAGGTAGGATCTTTTTCAATACCAGGTCCCCCTTATGGAATTCTCTGGGGTGAACCTTTTTTATTATAAGCTTACATCATTCGTTTTTGGTACGTCTGCCCATGACGAGTAACTTTTAGCCTCTTCTCTTTGATCAAGTTCAACTGATCATACCGAGATTGATCCATTCTGCTTCATCCAACTTTAATTCTGATAAAACTCGGAGAGAAGAAATCTTAACTTCAAAGGGCAAAATCGCCTCCATTCCATAAACCAATGAGAAATGTATTGCCCCGGTGGAGATCCTAACATACGTTCGATAAGCATAAAGCACAAATGGTAACTTCTTATGCCAATCTTTATAAGTCTCAGTCAATTTCCCCACGATCTTCTTAATGTTCTTATTGGCTGCCTCCACCGTACCATTCATTTTTGGGTAATATGGTGATGAGTTGTGGTGTTTGATCTTGAATTGACTACAGACCTCCGCTATCGTGCTGTTGTTCAAGTTTAATGCATTGTCAGATATAATCCTTTTTGGTATCCCATACCGACATATGATCTCTTTCTTCAAGAATTTGTCGACTGTCGATTTTATGACATTGGCGTAAGAAGTGGCCTCTACCCACTTGGTGAAGTAATCAATGACCACGAAGATGAATCGATACCTATTGAAAGCTTTTGGTGAGATTGGCCTAATAACATCCATGCCCCATAGGGAGAAAGGCCATGGAGAAGTCATAACATGAATATGTGAATGAGGCACATGAATTTTGTCTCCATAAATTTGGCACTTATGGCATCTCGTGGCATAACTGATACAATCCCCTTACATAGTGGACCAATAATACCCGAATATCATGATTTGTCTGGCCATTATAAAACTATTAGCATGTGTTTCGCAAACGCCTTCGTGGACTTCTTCTAAAATCTTCTTAGCTTCCACGACGTCTTCACATCTTAGTATCACCTGATCCTTTCTTCTTTTATACAAGATCTCCCCATCTATGATATAGTCATTGGCTAGTCTCCTTAGCGTTCTTTTATCATTCTCGGTCGCCTGATCAGGGTATTCACGATTCTTTACGTATCGCAGTATATCATGGTACCAAGGGTGATCATATTTTTCCTCTTTCTCAAAGTGGTAACAATGAGTCAGAGCCTCATAAACACTCATCTGGATAGGTTTTACATCCTCTTGTTTGTTTATTTTGACCATAGAAGCTAAAGTAGCCAGGGCGTCAGCCATCTGATATTCATCTTGCAGAAGGTAATATCATTAAACTCTTTAATTAACTCCAGGACCAGCCTTCTATACTTGATCAATTTTGGATTTCTTGTCTCTCATTCATCATTGAGTTGATAGATCACTAATGCAGAATCCCCCATATACCTCCAGTACTTTGATCTTGCGTTCTATGGCTGCACGAACACCAATGATGCATGCTTCATATTCTGTCATATTGTTGGTGCAATCAAAATCCAATTTACTAGTAAATGGATAATGGTTTCCGTTTGGGGATACCAGGACTGCTCCGATTATGTTACGCACAATATTTGAAGCTTCGTCAAAATTTAGCTTCCAAGGATGACCTTCTTGAGAATCTTCTTCAGTAGTTGCAACATACATTAGATCTTCATTTGGGAAATCAAAGTTTAAATACTCGAATCTTCTACAGTTCTACTGGCTAGAAAATCTGCTATTGCGCTCCCTTTTATTGCCTTCTGGTTCACATAGACTATATCAAATTCGGAAAGCAGAATTTTCCACCGAGTCATTTTTCCATTCAAATCAGTTGACTCCATCATGTACTTTAAAGGGTCTAGTTTTGAGATGAGCCAAGTTGTGTGGTACAACATGTACTGTCTCAGTCTTCGGGTTGTCCAGATCAAAGCGCAACACAACTTCTCGATTGGCGAATATCTTGTCTCATATTCAGTGAAATTCTTACCGAGATAGTATATCGCCTTTTCTTTTCTTCCTGACTCATCATGTTGACCAAGCACGCATCCCATGAAATTCCCGAATACTGCCAAGTACAGTATCAGCGGCTTATCTGGGCTAGAAGGCATCAACACTGGGGCATTGGACATGTAATGTTTAACCTTGTCAAAAGTTTTCTGACACTCCTCATCCCATACATATGGATTGTGTTTCTTAAGGAGATGGAATATGGGGTCGCATTTCTCGATCAGTTGTGAAATGAACCGGACGATGTAATTTCATCTCCCTAAGAAACCCCGGACTTCTTTTTGAGTGGGCGGTGGAGGCACCTCCTTTATAGCCTTGACTTTGTCCAGATCAATCTCTATCTTCACTGACTACAAATCTTAGCAATTTACCCGACCTAGCCCCAAAGGTACATTTTGCTGGATTGAGCTTTAGCTGAAATTTTCTCAACCTCAAGAACAATTTCCTTAGGACTTGTATATGCTCCTTTTCTTTTCAGGACTTTGCAATCATATCGTCGACATAAACGTCGATTTCTTTGCGCATCATATTATGAAACAAAGTTACCATGGCTCTTTGATACGTTGCTCCCGCATTTTTCAGTCCAAATGGCATCACCTTATAGCAAAATGTTCCCCACATGGTTACGAATGTGGTCTTCTCCATGTCTTCAGGATGCATCTTTATCTGGTTGTATCCCAAGAAACCATCCATGAAGGAGAACAGTGAGTAACATGTCATTTTGTCCATTAAGGTGTCGATATGAGGCAATGGGAAATTGTCTTTCGGGTTGGCTTTGTTCAAATCCCTGTAGTCTATGCACATTCGTACTTTCACATCTTTTTAAGGGACGGGGACGATATTGGCTACCCATTTTGAGTATTTAACCACTTGTAAGAAACCAGCATCGAATTGCTTCTTGACCTCCTCCTTTATTTTCAGCAAAACTAGTAGTAATATGTTCATGTTCACTAATAACCTCCCCACAACTAGTTGAATTTTCACAAAATAGTTTAATCTTCATCAAGAAATCTTTCATAGACCTTTCCTTTGAGAATGTAAAACCCTCCTATAGTATATTAACTTAGAAATAGTTTTACTATTGTAAAGAGAACTCAAGGCTTATCGAATCTTACTAGAATCATTGCCAATCAGATAAGGAAGAAAATTTTGACTTACAGATAAAAGCAACCATGAGGCAAAAGACTTGTCTTGCCACTCAAAATTCTCAACATCTAGATTGACTTTGGTCACTCCAGCAACATTTGTGATATGCTGAGGTGGAGGAACTATTAAAGCATCGATAAGTTTATGAAGATTATGAGTTTTAAGAGCTAACAACACCTATTGACACCATAGAAGGTAATTGGAGTCACCAAAAATAATGTTAATTTTCTTGGTAGAGAACAGCGATTGTCCATAGCTTATTCAGCAAGATCGATAAGGCTAGCTCAAGCTGCCGTGACATGAGTATCTAAAGCAATATGATTGGAAGAAGGTGGTGGATCCATGATCGACGGCTCTAGTACCGTGTTAACATATAGTTAAAGTAGCTTGTTTAGCTACTAAGAAAAGAAAATAGTAGGGAGATAGAATAAAAAAGAATCAAGAATTTGCATTGATCATACTTGAAAATATAAGACTAATGAGCTTTATAGAACCTAAGTTGCATAACCAACTATTGTTATCAATTGAACAACCATTAGTAGCTAACAATAACTGCAAGCTAACTAACCAATCGACTTAACAACCATGCTAACAGATTAGCTAACAACTGATAGTCTAACATGAACAATATTCTTTTATGCCATCTCCAACCTAGGCAATTGGATGGCCCATGTTCAAGTGGAGGAAGAATTGTAGCAATCTTAATAAGACATTGGAATGGTAGTAAGAATTCAGATTATCCCCATTCCTATTGTTCCGTACTATGAACCATACCCTTAACTAGAACATGATTCAGAGGTAAAGGTCCAAGCGTTGTAAGTGCAAGGAGTGGATCTCTATCCCCGAGCTAATTGTTTCTAAAAATCAATGGTTCTATCATCACCGAAATTCCAAAGAATAGTCTCCCTCACCATTTTTTTTTTATTTTTAGGTTAGATTTTATTTATTTAGGCCATAATTTTGTTTTTAGATTTTATTTTATGTTGCCTTTTATTTATTTGGATCAAATTTTGTGCACTTAGGCTAATAAGTTGGGGAAAAAATAGATCAATCGATTTCGATTCTCAATTCAATAATATTTCCAAATTATTCACCAAAAATCCAATTCAATTTTTATGTCTAAATGAATACATTAATCAATTCTTAATCCAATGGATTAGTCAAGAACGTTATGTAGAGTCGAAAATTTGATGACTTTCTAATATTCTGGTATCATTCTTTTTTTATAGAAAAATAATAAGTTTGATTGATTTAAACATCAAACCCATTAAAAAACCATCTCCAAGGCCTTCAAATTCTAGTAAACCTGCTTCATTCCCTTCACTTTTTTGCATGTCATAAAAATTATGATAATCCTTTAGCCAGGATTTGAAAATTTTTTACCCAAATAATATAAAAAAATAATTAATTACGAAAAATGTATAGAAAATAGAATAATTACAAAAATAGGCATTTGCTACAGTGTTCTGACGATGTCACCTGACATATTGGCGGCACCAGACTAAAATGTGATGTTCTAAAAATTTCAAGGACCTTATATGAAAATTTTCCATTTTAATTAGGTGCTAAAAAACACTTCAAAGGGCGTGGCCTGACAGTATGGCGGCACCAAACTTTAAAAGGATAAATTGCACCCTAAACCCCCTTATTTATTATTATTTATCCTCTTTTAACACCAAAAATATATTGGCCTCTTATCAATTAGTCTAAAAAGTTTTTCTACCAAAAAATATTTTTGTAAGTAAGTCAATTCCAACTGGAAATAAAATTTATTTTTTTAAATATTTATAATTTTATTATCAATTTGATTTACGGACACGATATAAAATTATAATTATAAAAGCTTTAGAAAAATCTTATTAAGTATAAATTATAATTATTAGTTAAATTTATAGTTTCTAAATATAATGAGAGCAAAAGAAAATTACTATAAATACCGTTATGTCAAACGTAATTTGAACAATAAAAATAGTTTTTGAAAAATAAATAAAATTATTTCGAGTTGGAATCGGCTTACTTACAAAAATACTTTTTGGTAGAAAAACCTTTTAGACTAATTAATAAGAGGTCAATCTATTTTTGGTGTTAAAGAAAAATAAAAGTTAATAATAAATAAGGGGTTTAGGGTGCAATTTACCCTTTTAAAATTTGGTGCCGCCATATCAGGGGGCACCTTTCAAGATTTTTTTTTCAGCTGCCAATTAAAAAGGAATATTTTCATATAAGATCCCTAGAGTTTTTAGATCATCACATTTTAGTTTAGTGCTGCCAATATGTCATGTAGCACTGTCAGAACACAGTAATAAATGCCTATTTTCGTAATTATTATGTTTTCTATATTTTTCCATAATTAATTATTTTTTATATTATTTAAGTAAAAAACTCGAAAATTTGAGGTATAATCATTAAAAAAGAAAAGGAAGAAAAATGAGATTCCATAGAGCCAACAATTTAAGGAACAAACATTAATTAAAAGCGGAGTTAAATAAGTAAATATATTTACAGAAGCCTATGTTTCTGCTGAGTAGTAGGGCATGGAACCAGTGGATGTTAGAAATGCGAATCTTTGTTTGCTTTTTACATGTGTCTGAAATAGGACAATCATGAAAGGCATTGATTTCAACATTTAACACATGGCCACTTGCCCTTGCACTTGGTTCAATCCTCAAGGACAAAACAACAAAAAGAGAGCAACTTAATGCATATGGGTTAGATTTAATCTTCTTTTTGTTATACTATATTCATCATTGGCTGCCATCCTTTTCTTAAAAACAGTAGCGAGGTGATAAGTCCAACCTTCAAATAAAACTCACTCAGATATTCGTAATTTTAATAATTCAATAGTTATAGATTGCTACTAATCATGTGTAGCTGTAAAGAAATATTGCTGTCATTTGAACATCCATTATCTATAATTTGAAATTACCCTTCCACAAACATAACCCCAACCCCAAATTGTGTTGACACTATAATTAGTTAATTAATTATACAATAACAAATGACCAAAAAGAGGTAGGAGGAGAGATTATATAAAACTGTTATTTTATGTCATTTCTATTCTTTTTTAATAAGAGAACGACAAATGAATTTTTTTCTCTTGATTTTTAGTATTTTCTAATTAAAAATATTAAAAATCAGGAAGAAAAAATTCATTTGTCGTTCTATTATTGAAAAATAATAAAAATAACATAAAATCATAATTTCATATAATTTTTTCTTAAAAAGTTAATTAGGTAATGTTGTCATTCAATGAACCCCCACAAGCTAGCTTATTAATTGCGAGTTAATTCATAAAATTGGAAAAACCCTTTATAATCAATATTGAAAGTTTTTAGTTGCAAGGCCTAATCTTGATATTTATCTCATAATTTTGTATAAATATAAACGTGTTAAATTTTTGGATATTATTCAAATACAATTCAGACACATACACATGATTAAACAAGTTGAATCTATATAAATTTTAAATATAATATATTAATATGATACTTGTATTTAAACATGTCGTGCTGGTGTTGTATTTTTATGTCCGACTGTCACGTCAGGTACCCAAGGGAGGGAGGTCTACATTACACAAATTTTTGCGTTCACCCATTTCTCAATTTATCTTCTCTTTTTCTTCCGCATTGATTATCCATCTCTCTCTAACCAGCATTTTTCTTTGAGATTTGCCCAGAATTTCAGCTTAAGCATATAAAATAATAACAGAAAAAGAAAATGAAGAGCTTGTTTGAAATCAGTATGGCGAGTTGGGGAAGAAGATCAAGTGGCATGGTTCATCATATCAAGTAGAACTGAGAGGCAAAGCAGGTGAAATGAATGGAGGGTGGTGGAGATATCCCTTACAACCTGGAGTTGCTTCAGCTTTTAGTCCCACAATATTTTTAAAGAAAGTGGCAGTGGTTTCCACAAAGGTCATAGATGCGATTATGCAAGGCAATGGCCACCATATTTTTCCTTGCTTAATTTTGACAAAGCTAATGAAATTTTCTGAATTGATTAAGGGATTGAGTTTAACATATCTAAAATAATAATGCTAGAGTTTTTGAGTTTTGCTTTTATTAATTCTTTTTTTTTTTTTTTGATAAAAACAGATTGGGCTTTAATTTATTTAAAAGAAAAATAATAGAAGATATAGAAACATAAAACAGGCCCCGAAACATTTGGCCCAAAAAAAAGAACAGTCTAGAATAACAAAAAAATTTTAAAATTTGAAAACTATATCACCGTCCAACTCGCCCAATCAGTCCATTCCGCCAGTCATTTCATTTCCCATCTGTCATTTTCTCCATTAATGGCGCTTTTGTAACCCGAGGGAAGTTAATAGCTCCTTCTGTCTATTGATTTTCTCTGTGGCAAAACTCTCCTCCACCTTTGATCTTCCTTCTTCCTAATCTGGTTCACGCACGCTTTCGTTCTCCACCTGGGATTTCGCATAGCAAGGAACTCCATCGGTTAGGTAAAACCCCTCCTTCCTCTTTAGTGCTTCTGTTGCTAATATATGGGCTATAGCATTCTCAAATGTTGGAACAAACTCAAAGCATAGATCTGTAACTCTGGATTTTAATTTGAGGATATCGTTTATATAGGGACTTATTAACGATCTGTCAAAACCTCCTTTTTTGCATTTCTTTATTATAGTCAGAGAGTCTCCTTCTATAATAACTCCTCTCTTCTGCATTTCTATGGCTATTTGGGTTGCTCTTCTGCAAGCTATGGCTTCTGCAGAAAAGGCAGAGGTCACTCCGTGATGGATATCTGCGCTTGAAATGAGAACATACCCACTGCTATCTCTAGCCACTATTCCGGACGCCGACTGTTTGGTGCACTCATTAAAAGCCCCATCGAAGATTACTTTGACTTTTGAACCAAATGGGTTTCGCCATTTCGTCTTCACCTTAGAGGTAATCTGCTTTTCTACTTTAACTCCGTCAAGTTCTTTTATGTAACTGCGAACAAAGTTAACCATCTCTTTACTTGATCTGTTGGTCTTGTCGTGGATCTGAGAGTTCCTATCACCCCAGATGACCTAGAGCGCTACGCAGAAGATTCTCGACTGTTCCGAAGAAAGGAGACTCATTGTCTTGGTAATCCAATCTAAAAACTCTGTATATGGAAGCAAAACAGAAATCGACCCTTCTAACTCCCTCCAAACTACCATTGACACAGGACAGTACCTGAAGAGGTGATTCATCGTCTCCTCCCTATTCTAACACCTAGGACACACACCGTTGGGGGCTAGTTTTCTGCAATGTAAATTAACTCGGGTAGATAGGTAGTTCCAGGATAGTTTCCAAACGAAAATTTTAATTTTTCCTGGGATGTCATTACACCAAAGTTTTCTGTAAAATTCTCTATAGACGTTTTGTAAAGCGTAAGCTATAGGATCGAGGCTTTGTACTAGTTTATAGGAACTCCGCACTGAGAATTCTCCCGATGGTTCATCATTCCAAACAAACAAGTCATCATGCGCTTCCATCGCTAGAGGGATTTGGAGGATCAGCTCAACTTTAGCATCTGGGAAGGTATTCTCTATCAGATCTTTATTCCAAATACGCTCATCATTATTGATTAATTCTGCAGCTTTAACCAAATGCGCATTAACACTACCAGGAATTAATCGTCGATTTGCATAATTTGGGACCCATGCATCTGTAAAAATTGATATGTTTTTACCGAACCCACTCTCCAAATTAGACCTTTTTCCAATGACATCTTTGAGGCCCAAATACTACGCCACACATACGAACTTGAATTCCCCAATTGAGACTTTTCAAAATCGCAATCTGAAAAATATTTTGCCTTAAAAACTTTTGCAACTAAGGACCCCGGATAATGAATCAATCTCCACCCTTGTTTTGAAAGAAGAGCTATGTTAAACTGTGCCATATTTCGAAACCCCAACCCTCCTTCCTCTTTTGGACGACATAAATAACTCTATTTGCTCCAATGAATTCCTCTTTTGCCTGCCCCTTTTTGCCACCAGAATCTAGCGAAACTACTTTCAATCTTCTCGCAAAAGGTTTTGGAAGAAGAAAACACGACATGGCATAAGTAGGAATAGCCTGCAAAACTGACTTTATAAAGATTTCTTTACCTCCTTGAGATAGCCATCTGGTACTCCACCCATCAATACGCATGTTAATCCGATCTAATAAATTCTGGAAGGCTTCCCTTTTCCGTTTACCCACCACATTTGGAAGACCCAGATATTTCTCTGGATTAGAAGAACTCCTGACTCCTAACATTGATGATGCCGCTAGTTTTGCCTCTTCTGACGTATTGGAGCTATAAAAGATCGTCGATTTATTGTAATTAACGCACTGACATGAACAGTCTTGATACTCCTGTAAAATATCCTTCATGTTCCTAGCCCCCTGTTCTGTCGCTTCACCAAACAACATACAGTCATCTGCAAACAGAAGATGAGAGATTTCTGGCCCTCTCCTACTCGCCTTTGCACCTTTAACTGCACCATTAACCTTCGCTGTTCTCATTAGTGAAGAGAGACCTTCACTACAAAAAAGGAAAAGAAAAGGGTTGAGTGGATCTCCCTGCCTCAATCCCCTAGTCGCCTGAAAAATTCTGCCCCTATAACCATTAATGTTAACAGCATAAAAGACTGAACTAATGCATTTCATAATCAAATCAACCCAACCCTCGACAAACCCCATTCGGATCATCACTTGTTTAATAAACTCCCACTCCACCCTGTCATACGCTTTACTCATATCCAATTTCAAGGCCATATACCCTTTCTTCCCTGTCCTCTTCTTTCGGAAAGTATGCAAGATTTCATATGCTACAAGAACATTGTCTGTTATTAGTCGCCCTGGGACGAAAGCACTTTGAACCTCATCAATGCATAACCCCATAACATCTTGTAATCTGTTAACAATTACTTTTGCAACCATTTTATAGAGAACAGTACACAAGCTAATAGGCCTGAAATTCACCATAGACGTAGGGTTTGTGATTTTGGGGATAAGCACGATTTCCGTAATATTTATTTGTTCAGCCCCTTTGACACCATTCAAAACACCCAGACAAAACTCCGTAACCTCCTTACCAACTATATGCCAGAATTTCTGAAAAAATAGCGCTGGAAAACCATCTGAACCTGGTGCTTTTGTTGGCCCCATTCCCTTCAGAGCTAGCTACACCTCTTCTTCCCTGAAAGGAGCTAGTAACCTGTCATTGATCTCATGTGAGATATTTGTTCCAATACCTTCCAACACCTTATGCGGATTTCCACTTCCTCTTGAAGTAAAGAGATGTTCAAAAAATTCCGTAGCAGCCTCAGTAATTTTAATACTATTAGAAATCTCCCTACCGTCATCCAAAGAAAATTTATTAATCGTATTAGCCCTTCTTCGAATCGTTGCACATTTGTGAAAATAGGCTGTATTTCTATCCCTCAGCTTAAGCCAATTCGCTCTAGCTCTCTGTTCCCAATACATCTCATCTTTATCAATCTCCATATTAGGGTGAATTTTTGTATCAATAATCCTAGCCATTGTATCATCATCCCTTTCAGACTGCAACAGACCTTCAAGCTCTTCAGTTAACTTCTTCATAAGTCCCCCCTTCTTACTCTTAATACCACATGCCCATTTTTTCATACAAGTTTGCAACATCTCCAGTTTCTCAACTAATGGTGCTGAGGAAGAATCCCAAAATTCTTGGATAATACCCTCGAACGATTCCTCTAAGATCCACCATGATTCAAAATGGAATCGACGGCTACTAGGAGGATGGATTATACTATCTGTGTTTATATGAATAGGACAATGGTCAGAATAAGAATAGGCAAGATGTTGAACATTACCTCGTGGGAATTTAAACATCCATTTCTCATTAGCTACTCCTCTATCTAAACGCTCTCTAATGTTTGTCCCTGGAAGATTTCCCCTTTCCCATGTAAACCATGATCCCGAATACCCTATATCCATCAATTGACACTCATCCAATACATCTCTAAAAGCTTCCATTCTTCGTTGGTCTCGTGGCACTCCTTCGCTTTTCTCAAAAGAGTACAGAATTTTTTTGAAATCTCCTGCTACTAAACATGGATAGTTACAATCTTGGCCTAGTCTTTTGAGCAGACTCCATGCAACATTTTTATCCTTCAGATATGGAGAGCCATAAAATCCCGTGAACCTTCATTCCTCTTACACATTATCTTCTTTTACTAATACGTCAATATACCAATTAGAATAGCTTCTCAAAGTAACCTCAACCCCTCCTTTCCAAGCTAAGCATAGTCCTCACCGAGATCCTTCTGCAGCCATGTCTATACCACTAACAAAACCACAACTCCTTCGAGCCCTCTCCACAGGCTTCTGATCTAGTTTAGTCTCCATCAAGAAGACCATCAGGGGATTATACTGCTTACACAAATGTCGCAACCTTCTCACAGCCCGAGGGCTCCCCAACCCACGGACATTCCAACATACGGTTTTCATTGTGACCGGTCGGCTTGCTCAATGGCAGCCGCCGATTCTGATTTGTTTAAAACAGTAAAATGTTCCAAGTTGTCCAACGTAACCTCCATACTTTCAACTCCCTTGACATACATATTATCAGATTGAAACCTCTTCATATCTTCTCTGGTTGTTAGTCCCGAGCAAACCTTATCAATATCTTCTTCTGGGGATTTCCTCTTAGCCCCCACACTAGTTTGTTTCATAGATTCTGAATGAACCTTCGTGGGAAGCCTTCTCCAACTGGTCTGCTTTGAACCTTTTAAGTAACTCTCCCCTATGTTAATTCCTTCATTCATCAGTTCATTCTTCCCAAAAGTAGGCGTAGCCCCCAGATCCTACAAACCTTCCTCCCAATTTGCTAAAATTTTACCCCCTGAAGTGATTCCACCCATAAATCCAATTTTGTCCTCCGGGTGCTGTCCCTCTTCCACCTTAGAATTCCCTATGTAATGACTCTGTGAGCCCATCTTTTTAATAAAGGCATTGAATTTCATGCTCTCTTTACCCATTATTTTTTATTCTGCTTTTAACGCAATTGAATAAGGGGGATCTTCTCTAATTCTGATTTTTTCTACAGGATCTGACAATTTGCAATCATTGAGGCTATGATCTAATCTGCCATACCCAAAACAAAAAACTGGAAATTTTTCAAATTTAAAAGGGATCCAGGATTTTACACTATTTTCGCTTGAAACAAAAATCCCTCTGCGCAGAGGATTTTGAACATCCAAATTAACCCTTAATCTGCATAAATCATCACTGATCTCAGATCTGAGGACTCCTCCAAAAGTGCTTCCAATCGCATGCAATAGATCCTTCCTGTCAAGTTCTGGTGGACATGGACCAATATGGATTCAGTAAGGTGACGTAGTGAGACAGATCTGGTCCCTTTCCATTGGATTACGCAACCTATCAAACAAAATAAGGTATTTATGAAATAACCACGGCCGCCCTTCCATAATACTCTCCAGATCCTCCTCAAGGTCGAACACTATTGAAAAAAGATTCTGCCCCTCCATCTTAATTTCAAATTTCCTTCTTGTCTTCCAGATACTCTTTAATTGCGCTTTAAAACTCTCTGTATTGAAAATTTTTTTTGTCCAAACCGAACAAATCAAAGTGGGTTTATCAGTCGGCACCACTAGTGATTTCTTGATTGATAATTGGATTAACTCATCAGCTAGTAATGAGACCTCGCTGTTACTCTCCCTCTCCACGCCACCACCCTCATCCATCCCAAGCAACAGAAATAGCTATTCTCTCTAGGACTCTATTGAGAGCACTCCTGGTTATCAAGAGAGAGTTTGCTTTTATTAATTCTTAGATATTTTATATTTTATTCAATTTTTAATATTTTTATATTTACACACTGCTATAATTTGGATTTAAACTTTATGGGCTTATATATAGAATATTTAATAGTTATTATTAATAATTTGATTAATTCGGTTAATTAATTATTTTTATTTAAATTCATTTATTAAAAAAATTCCATTCGATTATTATTTTTTATTTAAGGAAGAAAAAGTGGGGGAATTGAATATATATGGCTAAATTAGTTAAAAATGTTTAAAAAAATTAAAAAAAATTATGGGATTAGGCTAGTTTTTGGGATATTTAAGGAAATATACTGATTTTGGAGAGAAAAAGTGAAAACATGTTAAACTCATTTGTTTCGAATCTCGGCACCTTACGAGGACATTTAGGAGCTTAAGAAGACTTGATATCACATTCAAGAGCTTGGGATTGAGAAGACCTGATATCTCGTTTAGGAGCTTGAGAAGATCCGATGTTTAATTTTTCTCCACTAATAATACAAGGTTGAGGAACTGATTCATTATTGTTTTCTAACACCCTTTTCTTATAAAAAAAGATTCGATCTTTTTGTTGACCATAATTTAATCAAAAAACCTAAATACTGTAATAATATATTAAACAATAACATATTAAGAAAAAGAAAAAAAAGTCAAATATATAAAGAACATAATTTACGCAAAAATATTTATAGAGAGGTCTTTTGCATAAAGAGCCGAAAGGAAGATAATTTGTATATTTTCATCCTGTTCTCTCAATCTCGGCATCAAACTCTTTTCTTTTTCTCTCGGCAATGTTAGCACCTTATCGGAAGTAGATTATTCACTAGTAAGACATACAAATTAAAATATAAGAAAGTCGCTAACCTAGTATGTATGGATATGAGTCAAATCAATTAATTCTGAAATTTTGCTTTAATGTCTATATTAGGCCTCTAAGTTTAGCCTTTCAAAGTCCATTATATATTAATATTTGATTATTATTATTATTAAAGTTATATAATTAAAAATTGAAAAATATTTTATTAATATAAAGTATAATCTTATGATTTTATTAATATAAAGTATATCAAATACAATTTTATCAGGGGACGAATATTATACAATTTGAACACCAAATCTATAACAATTTATATATTCAATTAAAAAATTTCAAAGAGGGCGACCGCCTGCCGCGCCCCCTGGATCCATCCTCGATCTACCATAACTTTCCATTACAACTTCATCACGTCTGTGCTCCTGTCTCTTCTAAATCACCCACTCAATTCATAATTTATTTTTCCACTTTTTTAAACCCCCCCAAAAAAAAACTCCTGAAACCTAGCGGTTCTAAAGGGGCTTGAGATTGTTTATCTTCTTTCTCGAATCTAGAAATTTTATTATTATTTTACAATTTTGTACAATTCATTTATCAAATTTCAATTATTTAACTAGATTTCTGTTAGATTTAGTTTTTCAAATGTTTTAAAATAACAAAGTGAAATTTTAAAGTTTTATTTAGTTAAAATTTGAAACAAATTGATATAATCTTTTGTAAAATTATTTTTAAGTATTTACAAACTTATCAAATAATTAAAATGGTAAAATGTTGGTAATGCAAAAAAGTATTTTCAAAATATTTTTCGTTGCGGAAAATTTTTAAACTGTTGCAGAAAATAGTAAGAATATTTTTGGTTGAGGAAAATCTTCTGCTATTTTTGGAAATTGACGCTGTTATTTTACCATTTTGCCATTCAGAAAACTATATAACTAGGAGTTCATTCTCCTCATTTTTTAAAGAACACAAAAAGAGAAAAATAGTTTCTCTCTGTTCTCTAAATTCTAATGTTTTGCAAAATTACACAAGAGGGAAATTTTGTCTAGGGGATTGGGTTTTAAGCAGGACCGTCTGTGACCCCTCCAATGTTTCATGGGAATTGAACCTAGTGTGGTTCCATCGGTTTTCTTCCAGTTTATTTTCGGATCAGATTTCCAACCAACTACTTTTGTTTTTTCGATTTTGATTCCTTTCGAGAAGAGCAATACAAATTGTATTTCACCTTCTTTATTCGGGTGTACGAATATTGAAATATTATGTTAACCTTGGGGGGCAATGTCCACTACACGATTACACCGATCAAGATGGATTTGCTTCTAAGGTAGTGGTTCTTCCACGACACGGTGATTGCTTTATATATTTACACTCAGTTTGGTTTCCTTTCAGCGCTAACGATTTTATTTTGCAATAGTATATTTCCAACAATTTATAAGCAAATTATACTACTATTTAAACATGGGAATCATTTTCATTTCCCACTGTTGGAACCAATGAAGGCTCCTATAGGCAATCGGTTTGAGGGCACCTAAGTAGTGCAAGAGTGTGCCTAAGTAGCATTGGAGTGATTGCAAGCTCCATTTGTTTTTGCCAGTGGGCCATTGCAATCAATATAGGCTTAGAAGGCCTAGCAAGATTGAGTCGAGATGGGTCAGAGGTCCTTTGAGTTTGAGTGGGTCTAAAGGCCGTTGAGGTTGAGTTGGTCGGAGGACCCTTGAGTTTGAGATAGGCAGAGGACCATGAGCGTATCGCTGGATCCTTGTGTTTAAGATAAGGCTTATGATGCCCTTATCCATGATAAACTACTAATACATGAGATTTGTGGAGCTAGTCCAATCATCACTGAGTTTTTAACCAAAGTAGACTGGAGGATTATTGATTCTTAAAGCTTGAACAAGAGAACTAGTGGGGTATGTCTTGTTCAAGCAACCTATGAGTTTGTGTGGATGAGCGTTAAAATCTGAAATTAAGATTGAGACTGACTTAGTTTGGTGGTGTCGCATGTGTTGCGGTTGGCCAAAATGGCCACACCCAATGAGGTGACCATGGAGAGGCCAAGAAGGCCTAAGTTGGGCATGGCCAATGTTTCAGAATTTTCCATGTTGAGAACTTTTGTGTTGGTGTCGCAAGGGATGGTTGGCATAAACCATGTCCAGATGGCTGCATCCAACAAGATGCCACAAGAATGTGGTTGGTGCCATGTCCAGAGGGATTTTTTTTTAGTATCCAAGACATGGTAATATTCAGTCGATAAAGGGTCATGCCATTAAGGGTTCCTCAAGGTTGTAACATGATGATTATGTGTTGTGGCATTGAGTCCGAATGTTCGGTAGAGGAATGGGCATTGACAATACTAGACCAATGATTGAGATGAAACCAAGTTCGAGTCTATGTTCAATGCGCGTTGAATGAATCATAACCTTAGGCCTTGAAGGCTCAAGATGGACTTGAGGCTGAAATGTCAACTCGATGTAACAAGGTTACTAAAAGTGTGGCTTCATGTTGATGAGGGCATTGACATAGTAAGTGGGGGATTGTCATGCTTTGCAATTTACTATGATAGTTATTAAGGTTGAGCTTTCCCCAAAGGGTTTTGAGTGAAATTAAAGTACAACAACCGGGAAGTTGGAATTTGTCAGATACCCCGCAGTCTTAAAGGGATGTTGTGATGCAAATTGGATAACTGATAAAGTTAGCTTTACAAGTGGGTATGTCTTTACTTTGGGTGGAGCAGCTATTTCATAGAAGTCTATTAAATAGACGTGTATTGCTCACTCCACGATAGAATCAAAGTTATATGAAACACCCCATACCCGGCCCACGAGCCGTGACCGGATCTGGTATGTTCCTCAAATAAACCGGTTCAAATTCTTTTGTTACTTTGTGAAAATCTTGTGCGATTTAAAAAAAATTGTTTGGGTTGGGCTTGAGTTGAAAACGGGTTTATTTGATTAAAAATCCTTTAGCTTTAGGTGACAAAACGTTTAGGGTTGGTTTTGATAATAAATTTACTTAATCTTTCAATTAATAAATATTTGTAACATAATAAATCAAAGTGAAGTAAAGAAATTCAACTAAGGCCTTATTACATCAAATAAATCCCAAAAAATAAATTAAAGTACTTAAAGTAAATAAAAGTCCAAATAATAAAATTTTTCCTTGCTGTGCATGGCGACCTTTAAGCTCCTGCCGACCCGGTCTGTTACTGATCGTCACCTGAAAAAAGTTCCCACAACGGGGTGAGTCAAACAGACTCAATGTGTACACAAACACTAAGTCCAAATAGATTCAGGCATAACAAATCATACACATTCATATCATAGTATACAATTAATGATGCATTCCCAAAACCCAAACCTATTTAGCCATCCGCTACACTCCCCCGTACCAACCTGTACACCGTGGGGACTACTAAGTCGACCCTCCTTCCGCTACACTCCATATCGCGGTCTTAGGTCACCACATTCAGATTACTGTGGTCTTAGGTCACCACATTCAGATTACTGTGGTCTTAGGTCACCACATTCAGATATCACGGTCTTAGGTCACCGTGTTCGTGGTCTTAGGTCACCACATTCACTTCCCCTTCAAAATAAAACCCATATGCCCCATATAATAGTAATATGCATAAATATGCCAGAGTTCACATTCTTATTCTTATTCTCATGTTACAATTAACATATTTCATAATCCTAGTAGGAGTAGGAAACGTACCTGAGTACTTTGTACCATAACATGGTACCTTAGCCACATTCTTACACTTTCATATTCTTAATATCACATACATAGATTTATTAAACATGCCATAAAACATATTAAGAATTAGTGTGGGGTACACACCTGATTCGCTTAGGGTTTCCAATCCAAATCCCGGAAAGCTTGATCTAATGCCTTGGATCTTAGATCTCTACAATTAATCAATCATTCAATACTTAGTAAAGAACCATTCGGCCATAAATCCAAATCCTAGTAGGATTAGTACACTAAAACTTACCTTGCAATTTCCAAATCCCGAAAGTATTCCTTGCCTTATATGCCGGTCGAAATCCCTATAACTTCATGTTAGATCAATTTCTAACATTTATTCATAACAAATAACCCTTAGCTGAATGTTAAATATGACTTACCTTATGGATTTTAAATCCCGAAATTCACCGAATAACTAGGGAACAAGCGGCCTATGGTGTACCTTCGGGAAAAGAACTTCTCCTTCCTTGTAGTTGACACTTAGTAAATCCCGAAAGATCTCTTCAAGGTTTCGGCAACAGGAAAATTGATGGGATTAGTCCTAGATTTCGACAAATCTAAAAGAAAAGAATAGAAATCAAACTTGTTCTTACCTTTGAAGAAATCGACAGCACCTAAGCTTGAAACCACTTAAGATATTCGGCTATGGCTTTAAAAGGCTTACTTCCGGCTTTTGGAGGGATTAGAAAGAAAAGAGAAGGAAGAATAAAGATGGAGGATTCGGCTAGAACACAAGGTATTTCGGCTTGGCAAAAATTAAAGAAGAAGAAGATTTGGTGAAGAGAATTCGGCAGAGGCTTCCAAAGAACAGAAAAGAATGAATGAAGAATAGCCTTACTCTTCCTTTTATAGCCAAAATTACTAGGCTAGAGTCCCTTACTTGGCCACCACTCTCATATCTTTATCACTTTATTTAAAAATTAAAGAATAAATCCTCATTTATCTCTTGAAAATAATCTAAAATAAATCCATTATTTATCCCCTTTTTAGCCGAATTTTAAAGAGAATAAAACTCCCCTTTTAAAAGCCTTGTTGCTGTCCACCTCTGTGCTTCTGGAAGCAAAAATAAAATTTCTTTTATTTGCTACCCATGTGACTTGAACTCAGGCCCAACACCCTTGCATGTGGCGCCATTTCCAGAGACCCTAAGTGATATCTTCAGGCCACTTTTCCAAGCCTGTTTGTGTGTCAAATTCCTCCTATTAATTTTCTTAAGGCCACCTTGCCTTAATTCCCTCTTTTTAAACCTTAAAACTTGACATTTCTTTACATTTCCAAGTTTCCAAAAATTTTCGTTTGCCTCCTTTAAACTTAACATTTCCTTACATTTCCAAGTTTCCCGAAATGTTTACTTTCCTCTTTTGAATCATTTCTAGATCATTTCCTTACATTTCCATTTCCTTACATTTCCATACATTTCCATACATTTCCTTACATTTCCTTACATCTTAGGGTTCCTAAAACTCCTCAGAACACATCCAACACACCCACTGAGCCCACTATCTCATGAATTACGCACGAACGCATAACCCCTAATCTAGGATGTTACATTATAACTCTTGATGCGTCGGGCAAGAGGCCGGGTGGCTTAGGAATTTGCTTACAGAGATTTCTTCGTGGGAGAACGGATACTTGCTTTGGAGTGCGTGCGGTCTAAAAGGAACCTAGTTGATCCGTTAACCAAGGGGTTATGTAGGAAAACGATTCTTGATTCGTTGAGGGGGATAGGTCTTAAAGCCCAATGGTTGAGGAGTTCATGGTGGATACCCAACTTAGTTCTCTAAGTTCAATTTTATCAAAAGAAACCATGAAAACACTCATAGTGAACATTCTACCTATCCCTATGGCGAACGATGTATATGTATAAAGTTGAGTTCTTACTTTTAAAGAATTCAAAATCCAGGATTTGGGTGGTCCTATTGAGACGAAATTGATGAATTCACCGACATGTGAGATTTAGTTTATTACTCTTAATGAGTTTGTATCCTAAAGTTTGGGTCGTCTTATTAAGACGGACTTGATGAATTCACCGAATTTAAATTTGAGAGGATGAGCTTAATAAATGCTCTTAATGATTTCATAGTCGTAATTCGGGTGGTCTATATTGAGATAGACTTGATGAAATCATCTACATAAGTGTGAAGGATTAGCCACCTTTTATTAAAGACATTGGGCAACCTTTCTAAAGCACTTATCACCATCCTAAGGTGTACTGACTAAAACTTGTTGATCTATCACGGAACATCAATTGGTTCTGAGATTAGTTGTGTGTCATGAGTTAACTCCTATCTTAACAAGTTCAAGATTCATTCACTTGTTAAAGAGAAGAATCACTCATTTCATTATGTATTAGTTCAAATTCGCAAGATACTAGTGCTTAAGTGACTAATTTCACTATTGCTCTTCTCATGTTTTATCTTTTCTCATGTTTACAAAAATTCATTCTTTTACATTAGAGTAATGTTGATAATGCAAAAAAGTATTTTTAGAATATTTTAGTTGTGGAATATCTTCTGAATGTTGCAAAAAATATTTTCAGAATATTTTCGGTTGAGGAAAATCCTCTGCTATTTTTGGAAATTAACATTATTATTTTACCATTTTCCCTTCAAAAAGCTTTATAAATAGAAGGTCATTCTCCTCATTTTTTACAAAACATAAGAAGAGAAAAACAGCTTCTTTCTATTCTTTAAATTCTAGTGTTCTGCGAAATTTCACAATAGGGAAATTTTGTCTAAGAGATTGGGTTTTAAGCAGGACCATCTGTGACCCCTCCGATCTTTCCTAAGAATTGAACCTACAATGGTTTTACCAGTTTTCTTCCATTTTATTTTCCGATCAGATTTCCAACCAACTTATTTTGTTCTTTCGGTTTCGAGTCCTTTCGAGAAGAGCACTACAAATTGTGTTCTACCTTTTTTATTTGAGTGTATGGATATTGAGTACTATGTTAAACTTGAGGGGCGACGCCCACTACACGATTACAATGATTAGGATGGATTTGCTTCTAAGGAAATAGATCTTCAATGACATAGTGATTGTTTTATTTATTAACACTCAGTTTGGTTTCCTGTCAGCGCTAACAATTTTTTTTTTTTGCAGTAGTATATTTCCAACATAAAAGTCTTAGAAAATATTAATTCAAGACCATTTTTATCTTATTGGGACATTTCTACCGATACAAATGCATACTTGTATCGATAGAAGTAAGTTAGAGAGCACCTCAAGCATTCCTTTAGACTTCTACCAATACTTAGGGGCTTTTCTACCAATACTTAGGAGAAGTTCTACCAATACAAGTAAATCTGCATCTTCTCTGATACTACTATCAGTACAAGTCTGAACCCTTGAAACCCTCAGATTTCTATCGATACAAGTGCTCTTCTACCGGTATATTAGGCTCCAACAATTAAATTTTTTAATACTTCTATCGGCATAAGGTCACTTGTACCGATACAAGTGGTTTGCATTCTACAATTAGTGCTCGAATTTAATGTTGCAATGGCTCTAATTCACTCCCAACGTCTCCAAACGTCCCCAAGGTTTTTAGAAAGCATAAATACAAGTCAATTGTCCATATCGAAGACAAGGAGCAAGTTTATAAAGTCAATTGTACAAAAACTTAATCTTTTCAATGATACTCTCTTTGTGATGCATATACACACTTGGGCATCTATTACTTTCATTCTTTCAAGTGTTGTATTGTCATTGAGTGAGCTTAATCAATGTAATATCTTCTTTTGAGAGTTGTATTTAATCTTTATTCTTACTTCTCATTTTTTTAAGGGTGTACTTAAGGTTTATCGAAAAACCTTAAGAGAAGTGGCTCTATCTTGCTTATTTAAAAGAAAGTGTTTGTAAAGGTTAAACATTGTCCTTGAAAGGCTCAAATCTAGTGAATTTGAGAAATCTTTAGTTGTAGTAAGCTCAGGTAGTGGAGGTAAGAAATTGGGGCCGAACCACTATAAATTCTTAAGTCTTCATTATTTATCATATTTTCTTAAAGTTTTTAAAACACCAATTCACTCCCTTCTCAGTGATTATTGAGCTTAACAATTTCCTTTGATACTTCTTGAGTTTAATCATTGTTTAGACTTTATAATTGGATCACAAGATTGAAAGATTATTTTATCATTCTTTATTTTTATTTTTTTATTCTTGTTGGTGTTTAATCTATTTGATCTTTCATCAATGTTAAACTTTTTGATTTAGTTGTTTTAGGTTTTAAAATTATCATTCTTCAATATTTCGTTTTTTTTTTTGTTAATTTTACTGTTTTAAGTTTAAAAAATATCAAAACAAAAGGAATTTTACTATCCAAACCAACCCTTTTTTCAAAGATGTAAGTAGTCATTCATCGTATTTTCATTTTCAATTTAGATTTCCTTTTCTTCTTTTATTTCTTGGCAGAATGGATCGATTTGAAAAGTTAACAAAATTTTTCGATAAAAAAGTTATGAAAGGAGGGGGTGATTTGAAAGAGAAATGAGCACACTAACGAGAAGAAGAATGAGTTGAAATGGAAACTTATAGTAGCTGGCAAAATTTTTTAATGACATGTAAATTTATGCTTATTTAGCACTGTATTATTGACTGGGGGACATAGTTGATGTGGTAGAAAACACTTACATAACAATTTTTCGTTAGATAATCTTACATTACCTTGACAAATGATAATGTGAGTTTTGTAAATAATTTACTTCAATTTTAATGATTTTGATTAATTTTACTTAAAAAAAACTAATGAATCAAATCTTTTAATTCTTTGGTATATTTTTTGAGAAACATTTTGATAATAACATCATCATCATTATAAATTGAGAGAAATTTATCATTTTGTCTATCATATTACAATTTGTCTATTATACTCTAGTTGGAATAGTAATAATTTACCATTTCCTTTTATCATTTCAAGCAAATTTGCCTTCAAACAATAACAAATAACATATTTTGTTAGTTTGATTAAAAATGAAGCTTTAACTGTTTTCAGTTACTAAAGTTAAAATTGTTGACAAATTCTAGAAAAAACTGAGTGAGTTTCAGGTGAAATTATTATCTATGGCAAGACGGGTCACTCTTGCAAATCTAATCTTTTTGCTATACCGGGATATTTTATGCAATACACAATGATCCCAATAGGAGTTTATCACAAAATTGAATCCATTGTCCGCAATTTTGTTTAGGGTTTGTTAACAGAGATGGGAAGATGGCTTTGGAGGACTGAGGGTTGGTTTGTCAACCTGTCAACCATGGTGCTTTGGGATTGCAACTACTTGTTTGATAGTATATGTCTTTTCTTATGAAACTAGGATTTGATTTAATCACAAAAATTGATGTTTTCTGGGTTAAAGTACTTTGCAATGAGTACAAGATTGAAGATAAATGTCCCCACTCTATTCGTAAAACTAATTGTTCCTTTATTTGGCCTTCGTTCACTAACATTTTGGATTTGCTTCAGGAGAATATTGGTTAGAGCATTGGTAATGGTAAAACCATCATGCTATTTGAGGATCATTGGATACCAAATTTTGGTCTTTTAAAGAATTATAGTACATGGCCATGGGATACATGTGGAGTTTCTAAGTTGAAATGATCCAGTTTTCAACAGTGTCATAAAATTTAGTTTTGGACCGAATTTATTGAGTTAGGTTAGTAAATTATTAAAATAGAATAATTGCGTGTCAGGTACGAATCCAAAAGGTCGAGTTAGTGAGTGTTATTGAATTAAAACGATTTGTAAAAATGGAACAAGCACTAAATTGATTGGTAACTAAATAAGGTGGAATTTGATTTCCTTAAGTTGCCAAGTGCCTTAGATAACAATTATACTAAATACATATTGTCAATTAAACCATTTATAAATAGGATTCATGATTCATTATTAATAGTGTCATCATTCTCCACTAACAAAAATCTAAGCTTATTAATCCATTTGATTAACAATTAATTAAGTTGATTAACTAGTTAATTATATATACCATAAGATAGTGGGAGAGAGAGTGAGTTAAAATATCATCTTTCCCTCATCTTCTTCATCGATTGCCTAAGAAAAGTATTCTCTTTTCTCATACCTTTCACCATTGTCGTACGTAGCTAAGGAAATTGGTAAGTCTTTCCATCAAATTTTTATTGAACTTTTGTTAAAACATAATATATATTAAACACTCATTAGTTAATTTGATGAATTAATAAGATTTTAGATTAAATTCCATTGATGGTAGCTTAAGGAAAATTTGAAGCTTGATGTTCAAATTCATGCATGTTAATATTAGTTAAGATTACAATTATTTATGTTGAAATTGTAGTGAAAAGTATTGAATTAGGCTAGAACTAAGCTTAGACTATATAGTTAAGTTATGTATAATTAAGGACCTAATTGATAAGGATCAAACTATAAGGTTTAATAATAAATAATGATTGTAGAAGGTCTCTGTACTATATTTATTAAGCCTTATTTAAATTATATCGGGTGATTTGTGAGACAGAAGTGTCTCGGATAATAACGTTGTTAAGGACTAAATCAAATAATGCACATTCATGTTTAATCATCATGTTTCTATGTCCGAATTATATATCTAATGGATTTCCTGTATCTGAATTTACCGTATGTAGCTAAAGGCAACGTCGGGACATCAAAAAGTAAAGGGAAAGGCAATGTCGATAACAATTAGCTAATATGGTTTATGCTATCATAACTTGAGTTCATTATATAAATATATGTATATGTTTGATTTGTTAATGTCCGAAAATGGTAATCTAACAATGTGAAATATTTGAAAGGTACATATATACTTGATTAAATGATTTGTAATTGTTTGGTTGGTTGAATACATGTATATATGCTTGTTGATGAAATACGATTAATAATAATGATATTTTCCCTATTAACATGGTCAGATAGAGTCACGGGTATAGTTGGCATGCCATAGGGTTTGTTTTGATAGGTGAGAGATTCAATGCTATGTGCATACATGTAACAACCCGTTTTTAGTCAAATCGGAACAGTGGTTTCGGGACCACAAATTCGATGTCAAAATAATTATGTTATTATTTTAATATCTACAACATGATAGTGTGATTGTGTGAAAATTTCGTTAGGAAATTTTATCGTTAATTCTCAATTTGATAAAAAGGACTAAATCGCGTAAAGTGTAAAGCTTGTGTTCTATTAGCTAAAGGTGTCTAATAGCTATAGAACCTTAAAGTGGAGGTCCTTATGTGGTAATTAGCCCATTAATAAAGTTAGTGGACATTCTTGGACATGTATTAAGTGATTTTAATGAATTATAACAAAGGTTAAATAAGTAAATTAATAAATTAACTTAAGTAAAATAATAGAAACATAGTATCATCTTCCCAAATAAGCTTCCACCATCGAAAATAAGAAGTAGAAACACCATTAAAAGAGCTTCAATGTTCGGCCAACTATCCTTTGTGCATGTAAGTTCATTCTTGTCTCGTTTTTAATTATTTATATGTTTTCAGAGTCGTTGTAACTTAATCTAGCTAGCCTAGGGACTAATCTACAAAATTTTTAAAGGTTTAGGGTTTTTCCGTTTATGAACATAGGTGTATTTTGATGTTTGATGATAAAAAATGTATGCTTGTTGTTAGATAAACTACATTTGTAAAGTGATTTTTTGTAAAATTGTCAATTAGGGATTTGATTTAGAAATGTGGAAAATTTGTGGTAGAAATGTGAAATAAATGAAAAATATGGGCTACTATAATAATAAGGGAAATTCGGCTAGCATGGGTAGGGATGTAATTGCATGAATTTGTGTTTATGAGCTAAGGACTAAATTGTAAAAATGTTAAAATATTAGGGGCAAAAGTGTAAAGTTACCTTATGATACATTTTGGGCTAAATTGAATAGAATGATAATTAAATAAGTTAATTTTGATATTATATAGATCAAGAAAAAACAAAGTTTGAATCTAGATCGGGGGAAAAACAAAGTGTTAGATTAATCGATTCATTTCGTCTTTTTTGTGATTCGAGGTAAGTTCGTATGTTAATAAGCATTAATATAATTGTGTTTTAAATGCTTTATTATTGAATTATTTGTGTATATGACCTTGCGGATATGTTCGACGACAACTTGGCAAATGTGAAATCCCTGTTGAACCTTAGAAATAGATTAGGATACGAATGACATGTCATTAAAGGTTATGTGATTTGGGTGCTGGTCCGTACGTCCTACCAGTGGCTGAGTTATCTGATATGTGTTGCGGATTCTCGTCAGCTTGTGTGAGTAGCACCGTGTAGCAATGTCTCGTTGATAGCTCGAGAGTGAGCATTTTATGAAATATGAGATTAAGATAGCTTCGACTATGTATTGGCACTTAGGGTGCGAGATTCTCGAGTATCTGATAGTATTCCAAATGGTTCAACGGGTATATCGAAGATATGAAACGGTGAGATATAGATACGTATCAGTACATGTATGTACAGAAACTATATGAGCATTGAACCTATGAAAAGAGTGAATTCATGATTACTCGTGTGATTGAATATTTGTTTATCTTATGATTTAATGAATTTATAGTATATTATGTTCATACTACTTGACTTGTGAATGAATGGTAAGTTTTACTTACTTAGAGTATAAGCTTACTAAGCTTTATATTTTACTCTATTTACTTTTTCGTGTTTTATAGTGAATATTGAAGCTTGCTTGGATTGGGAGTTGTCGAAGATTTGCATCACACCATCAAACTTTCACTTTGGTACTTTTTGAAATTATGTTTTGGTTATATGGCATGTATAGGAGTTGGTCATTTTGGTATATGTAAGTAATGGACTTAGCCATTTGAATTGGCATGTAAATAATGAATGGTTGTTATGTGTATAGCCATGAGACTTTGCTTATTTTTAGTATACTTGGTGATGTATATATTTTTGCAAATAGTCTTTTGTGGTATGGTTGATAATTGCCATTTACATGCTTATTGTGAATTCGCGTTATGGATGTCAAATGGTTGAAATTGGAAGTTGATATACTTTTGATTTTAGGCAAAATTGTGCATAATTGAAAGTGACCATTTAAGTGATTTGGAAATGTGAAATTGGTATGAAATTGAATAGCATATTGTGGTACTTGTGTGCTTTGTAATTGTTGGTATTGATTTAGCATGAATTGAACTTGGTTTAGATGAGTTTAAATGCCATTTGAAGTTGTGGTTATATGCTATTTGGTTTGTGTAGGTGTTTGAATAATCGGGTGAGAAAGATGGCTTGGTAAATAGCTTATTTTTGTCCACAAGGGCAGAGACACGGGCGTGTGTCTCAGCCGTGTGTGACACACGGTTTGGTGACGCGGTCGTGTGTCCCCTGGTGTTTAAATAGAAACCAAGTCAGTATGCTCCACACGGCCCAGTACACGGGCATATGACTTGTCCGTGTGGCATAAGTCAGTATACGATACAGGTTTGGCACGGTCTAGCACACGGCCTGGCACACGGGCGTGTGTGGCCATTTCGAAGGGCACGCGGGTTGGTCACACAGGCGTGTGGTTGACCGTGTGACCCAAGTCAGAGAGTTACACGGGGTCGGACACGTGCTGGGACTCGACCATGTAATCCCAATTCGAATGTCCACACAGCCTATGACACGGGCATGTCTTTGGCCGTGTGAGACACACTGTAGGGCCACACGGGCGTGTCCCCTATATTTTGTAAAATTTTCTAAGTGTTCCAAAACTTTCTTGAGATATCAGTTTAGTCCCGAACCACTTCTAATGCACGATTTGGGCCTCGTAGGCTTGTATTAGGGACAATGTGATTGATTATGAATGACTTGTATTTTATATTGATAATTGTATTAGAAATGTATGTTCAATTGTGTAATAAGTCCGGTAATGTTCCGTAACCCTATTCCGGCAATGAATACAGGTTAGGGGTGTTACGATACATACCGTGATAGTTCTCTAACACCTTAGGGGTCAAGAACGTATCACCAGCTCAAATACCTTGGGGGTATGAGCGTATTATAGTGTGGTTGGTAGGATTAATGCATTTATACCCGATTAGCACTTCATTGCATATTTAGAGTGATGATGGATTGATTCGAGTATCTATTATTATATTCTATTTGGTTAATATGGATTAAAATGTAATATTGATTAATGTATACATGTGTAACTGAAATTAGATATAATCGTTGAAATGTTGTAACAACCCAATTTTCAGTGGTGTCAGAAACAGTGATACGAAATCACTAAATCCAACGAGTGAGTTCGAAAATTTTATTATTTAATTATTATTTATGAGTCAAGTATGATTTTAGGAAAACTTTTGAATTAATTATTTGTGTTTTGGAAAGAATTATTAAGTTAAGTGATTTTGAAAACGAGGTATCGAGACCTCAATTTCATAAACCAATCCGTAAATATTTATAAAAATATTTATGGAGAGTCGTTGAGTTAGTATTAAAGTTTTGTTAGAAAATTTTAACGTTTTGATAGTTAATTAATTAAAAAGGACTAAATTGAAAAAGGTGCAAAAGTTGCTAAAGTGATAAAATAGCCTAAATGTTAAATGAGGGAGGACTTAAAAGGAAAATTAGCCCAAATGTGATGGCTTGGGCGGCATAGGCAGAGAAAAATTAAAAAAATTAGTGTGAACTAAGGGCAAAATAGTAATTTGATTAAAATTAAAAATAAAATAAGTGACTAAATTGAATTCTAGACATTTCTTCTTCTTATTTTCAGTCCAAAAACGCCATTGAAGGTCTCTAAGCTGATTTTTCATATTTTTTCATCATGTGAGTTCAATTCTTGTTCTTTTCTTGAAATTTTTGTGTTTTTGAGACTTTTACAAATTAGTCCAACTATCTATTTCATTAGTTTTTTGATTTTATGGGTAATTTTTAAAGTTACCATTGATGAGTGCTGGATGTTTATGATTAATTAAAAAGGAATTGAAGCTTTAATTTTGTTATATGATGATTTTATCAAGTGATTTCAATAGAAATTAATTTTGGGACTAAATTGTGAAGAATTAAAGAATTAGGGTTTGCTATTAAATTTCTATGTGTCAAAGGCTGTAAGATAGCCTAGAATAATTGAATAAATTGTTAATTGAGAAAAATTAGCTCAATTGATAGGATAATTGGTAAGGGGCTAAATTATAAAAACTGTAAAAGTTGGGTTAATTGTGTAATTTCAAAAAGTAAGGTGTATTAATTGTGAAGTAAACTGAATTGAAATATATGTTAATGAATGAATAATTTTACATTTTAGATCAAAAGCCCGTAGATCAACGAGAATAAGGGAAATTAATAGAATAGTCCCTAACTACTACAAATTCCACAATTAGCCCAAGTAAGTTTGTTTTGTTAAATTTTAATGTTTATTTACTAATTGATGAATGTTATTGTGTAATTAGTCATATTTTTGTTGTTGAAAATAAAAATTATTGTTAAATTGTGAAATCGAATTGAATGATTAAATTGAGTAAAATGTGGGATTGAGTATAATCGTTTTGTGACAAAGGATGAATTGATGGATAAGACCATGGTTGGACCATGGCAATGTTTATATGTAAGACCATAGCTGGGATATGGCATTAATATAAAGGATGAATTGACGGATGAGACCATAACTAGGTTATGGCATTATGAATGTAAGACCATGGTTGGACCATAGCAATGTTTATATGTAAGACCATAGCTGGGCTATGGCACTCTGATGAAAAGACCATAACTGGGTTATGGCTCTAAGAATGTAAGACCATGGCAGGTCCATGGCAACATATATGTAAGACCATAGTTGGACTATGGCACAAAGAAAACGATGTACTCATATCCGTAAGTCGTTTTTTGATTTACTAAGAATTGGTAAAAGACTTATGTGATTGGAATTTGAAAGATTTATTGATTATTATTGTTATTAACTTGAAGGAAGTGCGTTCATTGATTTATGTTGTGTTTGACAGGAAGAATGTATGATTTATTTGCAATTTAATTTATTATATTGAGTTCGGTAAAATCAATATTTAACCTAATGAACTTACTAAGCTTCGATAAGCTTACTCGTGTTGTTTAATATTCTTGTATATTAACGTGAAATTGAAGGATCGGATCAACACATCGAGCCACACTATCTAGCTGGCTCCGGTGGATTTTGTTATACATACTATGGTTTATATAGCATGTATAGGGATTGGTATATTTTAAGTAAAGTTGGTTTGTGTAATATTATGATGTATACTTTGTTAAAGTTTCCAACCAACTTATATAAGTATGAATTAAACATGCATGACATGTGTTTAAAATGGTTAATTGGTGGTTAATTAATAGGTATAATTTGACTTAGTAAATTTAGTAAAATATGCATAAATGTGTATATGGTTAATTTGATAAGATTGGATATTTGAATATATGTAATGATATGTTAGTTATAAGACTTGGTATTGGTTTGAGTTAAATGTCTTATTGTGTTTTGTGAGTGTGTAAATGGTTGTGCCTAGGTTGACACCAAGATTGGGTGAGAAAAGTGGCTTTAAAATGGCCTATTTTCGTCCACATGGGTGTGTGTCTCAGCCGTGTGTGACACATGGTCATTGCACATGGGCGTGTAGTCTGGCCGTGTGTCCCCTACACCTTAAAATTTTGAAACTGAATGCTCAGATTTTAGCACACGACCCAACACACGGGCGTGTGGCTTGACCGTGTGACCCCTGCACTTTGCACACGGCCTAGCACACGGGCGTGTGGTTGGCCGTGTGACCTAAGTCAGAGATTTATATGGGTAAGGACACGGGTTGGGACACGGTCGTATGCCTCACATCGAATGCCCACACGGCCTGAGACACGGGCGTGTCTCCTCACATGGTCAGCCACACGGGCGTGTGTCCCCTGCTCCTAAGAGAAATTTTAAAATTTTGGGAAAAATTTCCTGAATGTTCATTTAGTCTCGATTCGAGGGCCCATCTAAGGGACAATATAAGTGTTATATGATTGATTCTTGATTTGTATAATAAAGGTAATGAAATATTCGTAATTAGCCCGTAAAGTCTCGTAATACTTCGTAACCCTGTTCCGGCGACGGATAAGGGTTATGGGTGTTACAAACGTTACATGATTTGATATGTTAAACTAGATGCAAATACCTTGATGGTGCATCAGAAACTATATAGAGTAGTTGAGCAAAGCATTGATGTGAATCAGTTGAAATGATAAATGAATTGTTGGTATATATGTATCCTTGATGTTAATATTGAAATGGTTGGTTAACTCAAGTTATCTTGTTACTTATTTCTATTTGATTTTGTAATGTTTTTAATTGAATTCAAATTATATTAGCACCATTAAGTAATCATTACTCAATGTATGGATTTGTTTGTTTCTGTACCTAGGTCTCAGATAAAAGCTATGGAATTTTTTTTGTATGTATATATGGTTTTGAGATCATATGGCATGTATCTAGGTTAGTTAGTTTGTTGCTTAAGTTAGCTTTGATAATTTTGGTAAATGACCTTAATGTTATATTGGTTGAATTTTGTTTTTTGATTACTAGTTAATTATGCTTGATTGTGTGATTTTGAATGTGAAAATTGGTAGGTTTAATAATGATGTATTGAAGGTTATAATTTGATAATGTTTGAACATGTTTAGATAGGTTAATTGGATGAATATGTTTTGTGGTGCATTTTAAGTATGTTTAGGTTCATTTGGTTAAGGCTTTGGACACCTAAGAGTGTAGGATTTTGACCATTTGGTCATTGAATCTCGAGATAGAAAAACATGTCTCGAGACTGCTAAACAAATTTTATTTCAATTTTGCATTAAAAAACTTGAGATTTCAAGACATATTTGTAAGTCTCAAGACAATATTTTGTAGGTCTCGAGACAAATGACCTTTGTCTCAAGATAGAATAACGTCGAGGCTAAATAGATTTTGCCCTGCTCCAAGTCTCAAGACATTTAAACACCAAAGCAAAATTAAGAAAACTGGGAAGGTTGGTCTCAAGACATAAATGACCTTGCCTCAAGAACAAGAAAGTAAATCTTAATTTTATTTTTCCCTCGTATGCGCTTGTAAGGCCTTCATCACGAATTATTGGATAGTCTTGTTCAGTCTTTGATTTGGTTTGCTTTGAACCTCGTAATTGGGCATTGTGGTGTCACACCCCAAAAATCGGGTTAGAAGAATCGGGTTTGTGAAAATTGAAAGTGATCATTCCCGGATTTATAAGGTTATATTTTAGCATTTATCAATCAAGGATTTGAAACGGATACCAAAATTAGGGTCATAAATAATTAATTAAAGTATTAAAATAATATAATTAAGTATTATTATATTAATTAATCTAAAATGAAACTTGATTATAATGCTTAATTTGAAAATAGTGTATTTTAATTGAGTTAGGACCTAATAAGAAAAATGATAAAATGAATTAAAATATTAGTAATGAGACTTAACTATGAGTATTAATTACTGTATATAAACTAAAATAGGGATGTGTTAAAAATATAAAGTTAAATAATAATAAAAAGAAAAAATTGAGTAAATGTGTAAACTAATGAAGAATATGTAAGTTTAGCTCGAAATAAATATATACAATTAAGTGACTAAAATAAATAAAAAATAAGATATAGACTAAGTGGTTAAGTAGTTAGCACACTACTTAGAGGTTTTACATTCTATTCACTCATCTCCTTTTTCTTTTCTTTTTAAATTTTCAAGCAATATAGGATAAAAGACGAATATTATTTGAGTTTAAAATTTAAACAATAAATAGGCTTAGCCCAATGGTTAGTACGCTAGTTCTTTTCTCAATTAACCCAAGTTTGAATCCCTTCTTTCTTTTTTATTTCATAATTTCACCAAAAACGCCCTAAAAACATATCAATATGATTAAGCATAAAAAATAAATAAGAAATGGGTAGTAGCCCAATGGTTAAGGTGTTAGCCTCCTTAAGTGACTAATTTGAGCCTCTTTCTTCTTCCTTTTAATTTTAATTTCAAATTTTGGCAAAATCTTGGGAAAATTGTAGGTGACGCCCCGATTCTTTTCTAATTAGAATTCATATCTTATTATTTCTCAAAATTCCAATAGAATTTGAATTCTACCATTTTTTTTATCTCATTCTTCTAATTAAAATTTCAATTTGCCAATTTTCAAATCCTAATAGAATTTATCATTCATCCTTTTATTTATTCTCTTTTTATTTTCATTCTCTTTTCTTTACACCATATTTTCAACTTTCTTGCTATTAATTATTTTACTTTCCTGAATTAAAAACATTTTTCATTCAATCGTTCTTTCTATCGGAATTGTGATTGACGTCAATAGCTATTTATTATTGCCAAGAATCGGTAAGTACATATTGTTTCCAAGGTTTAAATATCAAATTTTCGTAATATTACTATCCAACGTTAATTCTACGTTCGATTAATCAATCTTTTACAGTTCTTGTCGAAATCTTCCATTAATCTTGATACCCAATGTTAAATCATGTACAAATATCATTTGAAGGACATGTTTTAGGTACCCCGGACCAGATTTGAACATGAGGAACATTGCTTGAGAACCTGGTGGTAGGTGTGTGTTCTTTTACAAGTAAATTAGGGTAAACTGTGCCTTGGAATAGGGCTACATGGCCAGCACCACCCGTGTGGATCACATAGCCATGTTCCCCTAAAACCCTATATTTTTTGAATCTCACACGGCTTAGAACCCTCTACACGGCTTAACACACGATCCTATCTTGTAACACCCTGAATTTGGGCCTAGAATAAGTGGGTTCATGTGTCGAAAGAATGGATTTTGTCGTTAAAAAAAAAGAAGAAAAAAAAAGAATAATGAATTAAGTGTGAAAAATTTTTTTTATTGCGCATAAGTTAGTATGAAGGCTAGAGTTTACGCCTTATAATTAGTTGGGGCTGATTACCAACACAAAGAAACGGCTAGCCCAGTGGCAAAGGCGTTAGGAGCAGGAGGGGGAGCAGGGTTCTAGTCGCGGCGTACGCTAAATGTTTGTTTTTTTTTAAGTAAACCTGGAGCGTGGCAGAAAGGGTTATAATTAATTAGGTAGGAAATTTGACTCAAATAAAATAAGTGGCGCAGTGGCAAGGGACGTGCCTCATAGTGAAGAGGTCGGAGGTTCGAATCTGGGTGTTGGCTAATAGTTTTAGATTTCTTGGGATGATTCGGTCGCTGGAGAATATGCTTTAAAATAAGTTGAGAATGGAATATATCACAAGAACGGTTGTGGTGCAGCGGCGAGAAGCGTGCGGTGGTGCTTGGAGGTCTTGGTTTCGAGTTGCCTTGTGCACAATAATATGTTATTTTGCTGCTGGCATGGGGAAGGTATTTAAAGTGGACCAAAATGCCAAAAGATGGCTGCTGTTCGGGGAAGCTATTTGAATGTAATTCAAATTGAATTTTTGACTAAATAAAAGGAATTTTTGGGATGAGGATGAGGATAAATTTTGGAGATAATAAAGGAATTTAATTGGTGATAAGTTTAAGTTGATTAGGGAGTGTAGGTTTATTCTATTTATTTATTTATTTATTTATTTATTTTAGTATATATATGGGTGCCGAAATTCTCTTTAAATAGAGGGGATATCTCTTCAATTCCGGCATTTGAACCCCATTCTCTCAATCTTTTCTCTCATTCTCTTCTACAAGCCAAAACCCTAGTTGCTTTCTGCAATCTTTTCTTTTGAATTCTTCAGAAGCCGAAACGTTTTATTTCACTCTCTTCTTCATTCTTTTTCTCTTGTGCCGATTTCTTTATTAAACTGAATTCCTGCTAGTTTCTCTGAAAGCTTTCTCTCAGTTTTCTCTGCTGCCGAAATCTTTTTCCATTCTTTTTCTTCCTAGCCGAAATCTCCAAGCCTCTTTCTTGTTTTCTTTTCTTCTTCTCTTTTTCTGCCAGAAACCGAATCTCCTCAGTCAGTTCTTCTAAAAGCCGAAAACGCATCAGCCTTCCCTTGTTCATTCTTTTTTCGGGATTTTTTTAAAAGCCGAAATTCCTGGATCTCTTCTCTTGTGATTGCCGAATCTTCCTGCAAGGGTTAGCCGAAACCTTTTTAAAGAGGTAAGTGTCGATTATGTTATTCTTTCAATCTTTTCCGGCTTTTAGAGACCATAGCCGAATGGCTACATGGTGGATTGATCTTGTGTTTTCTTTCATGGGCGGCATCCCGGGATTTGAAGGGGATCTAATCGCATAGGTTTCTAAATCGGTAGCACCTGAATCACCCTACTTCTGGGATCTAATCGATTTAGGTAAGGAGATTTGTTTATTTAAACATATAAATTCGGATAAATAATAATCCTTGGCCGAATGTAGGGGAAGCTTTATCTTCGCGCTCTTCCGGTTTTTAAGCATATTATTTTCTACTGTATTGAACTGTTATAAGCATAATTAAATTGTATCATATTGATCCGTTTTGAGCTTGCCATATTGCATTGCATGGGGTGGGACGATATATACAAAGGAAGAATGGCAGTTTATCTGCAAATTTGTTGTGCACACACAACCCAGTGGTAGTACCCATTGATAGCTTTTACCGGCAAATATATTGTGCATCTATAGCCCAGTGGTAGATTTTATCTATGATATTTTGTTGTGCACCCACAGCCCAGTGGCAAATTTTATCTGCGATATTTTGCAGTGCATCCATAGATCAGTGGTAGGTTTCATCTGCAAATTTTTGTTGTGTATCCACAACCCAGTGGCAGATTTTATCTATGAAACCAGTGGTGGTTAAACCACAACCCGATGTGTAGGTGGTTGGAGTTTAGGGGAACTCCCATTGTGGTGTGTTACAGTGGGGTAGGTTCTTTTCAATTAAACCGAAATTGTGTGGCATTCATAAAGCATGTGCAAACAAACTGGATTTTCTAAGATGACATATATACATATTTGTGTAAGTTATTGAGTGATCTGAAATATCAATATTCTAAATTTGCTATTGTAAATTGTTTTATATATTGTGTTTCTATATACTTATGTGGTTGCACTAATTTTGCTTGTGATGGAACTCACAGTAAGCTTCATAGCTCACTCCCTTTTTTATTTTCATCTCTACAAATAACCCATCAGATTAGGACGTGGACACGGCACTCGGAGGGACTCGACTAAGTTTTTTTTATTAAATACTTTCGATTTATCATTTGATACTTTCGTTATTTAGAGACTGTAATGTTTTAATTTCAATCTGTGGCACGGGACTTAGGAATTGGGTTTAAAAAGCATGCATGACATTTAATTTAATTTTAGGATATTGAAATATGGTATTTTATTATTTATACATATAATATGATTTCAATCTAAATTGAGTATCGCTTTTCCACTGCTAGATTGTAAATAAATTTTGAGTAATATAAAATAGAAATTAACTAAGTTTTCAATGGTAATCACATTTTTTTCAAGAAAAATATTAGATTAGTCGTATTTCTGTCCACTCATGAGTTTTTCTAAAAATAAGTTAATTTTTCTTCTAAAGATAAACAAATGTTTTAAAATGTCTATTTTATAAAATTTGATAACTCTGAAAGGCCATTTCGGTGGCTGATGTAATCTCCCTAATTTGGGGATGTAACACCCCAAACCCGGCCCAAACATTACAACCGGATCTGGTATGTCACTAAGAAAATTTTGGAAAACATATCGTATTTTCAGAAAATATTTTTCTGAAGTTTATCCTTTTATTCGGGAAAAATAAATAGTTGGAAAAATAAATAGTTGATAGTTTAAATAAAATATGCCTTAGTTTAATTAAAATAAAATTTTAAATAACTAAAAGTAATAAAAGCCCATAATAAAACAAAATATAAACTAGTGGCCCATGGCCTTATTACAACGGGATTTAAAACCCATTAAAAAAATATAAAATAATAAACTAGAGTCTTTTTGCTGAATCCAAATGTTCTTTTGCATGGCCACCTTGCGCTCCTCTCCGGCCCGGTCCGATGCACTAAGTGCTACCTGAAATATTAATTAATTGGTTGAGTCGCGAGACTCAGTGTGCAACCCTCATTCACCATTAAATTTGGGCCTTAGCCCCACAGATCAAAATATAAAACTTAATATAAAAGATAACATGCAAAGCCCAACCCAAATCCTAGGTTTCCATCCGCTACACGCCCCCGTACCAGCCATTCACACCATTGGGGATTTCTACAATCAACCCACATCGCTACACGCCTTGATGACAGTCTTGCTGCCCATCATCAGATTATGGCCGTAGCCACTACAATAGATCACGGCAAAAGCCGTTACAACAGATCACGGTAAAAACCGCTACAACGTATAACTTCCTCCTTTCATCAACCCAACCCATGCAATCATATACAAGCAAATTACTTATAACATTTAATCACATTATTCACTGACCTGGTGATTTGCTTTTACCCTCTTTGGGTTTCCATCATTAAGCCGGAATTTCGGTATTTATCAAGACATATAAAACTTATAATCATATATTTAACAAACAGATCTAGATGGTGTGGAGAATTACACACCTGATTAATGTAGATACCCTTGCTAAACCGATCTACGCTTTGCTTCAAAAAGCCGAAAAGATGTGAAAATAGGCCTCTCCTATATTCGGCCATAGTTAGTATTCTACCTGATTTTATATATATGAATAAACAAATCCTCGTACCTTGAAATCCCGAATGTAAAACGATTTATAACTTAGAGATCTATGAGTTTCGGCTTCTAGGAAAAATCCCGGAAAGATGATTTATCGCGCTTTCGGCTTTTGAAAGAACTAAAAATTGAAAAGATGGCTAAGGGAGATTCGGCCATTGAATATTAAGGAGAAGAATATGTGTAGTTTCGGATTTTGAATCAAAGTGAAGATGAGGGAATAGGCTTAGAGATTTCGGCTTTTGCAGAGAATGAAGAAGAAGATGGAACTTTAGGAGTTTTCGGCTTTTACTCAGAGAAGAAGAGAAAAGAATGAGAGAAAAACCCCAAATGTCGAAATTGAAGAGATATTCCCCCTATTTATAGAAATTTCGGCACTTACCTAACCTTGCAGATAAATCCTATCTTTTCTCCTTTATCTTAATCTACTAGCTCATCTAAAAGAGACTTAATAATCTCTAACTCCTCCCTCCTTTATCAGCATATTATCCACATATTTTAAACATTAAAATCCCTAAATTTTAGCCTTGTTGTCATCCACTCCACCTAATCCTAATGCCCAAAATTTAGCTAACTTAAATTAAAAGAATTGGGCTCTATGAAACTTAAATTTGGGCCCCTTACTCCCTTGTGTGGCGTCACCTCCTAAGATTGGGCCACAAGCCCACTTTGGTATTTTAAACGTAGATACTACCTTTTAAACCCCTATAATGCCCAAACAGAAAATTTTAATCAAGGCCTCTACCTAAGCCTGAGCCCAATTTGGACCCCTAACACTTAAATTAACACATTAAACATATCCTACCTATTAAACGCATAGGCCCAAAAATTTAGGATGTTACAGGGGAAGTTACATCTAAGCCAAGTTGGGGAAGTTACATGTGGTAGAGGAAGCCCAACGCATCTATGGGCATGAAATTGGGCCTTGAGCCTCACATCATTTCCCCTTCCTCAAGAAGATTCATCCTCGAATTTTTAACTACACAAAATGAAAAATAATCAATAACAATGAAAATAAACAAATACTTACCGAAGCTTTCCTTTTGCAATTGTGCAAAAAAGTTGTCTCTAGGACCAAAGGCATGATTTTAATCTCCCAAAACCACATAATTGGACCAAGATTCAGTTTCTGGATTTTCTTAAAAATAAGAAAGTGAATATTGATTTTCATTTTCCCTTGTATGCGGTTTTAAGGCCCTCATTATGAAGTCTTGGATAGTCACGTTCAATCTTAACTTGATCTGTTTCGCTTTCAACCTTGTAATTGAGCCTTGTGATAAAGGAAGCCTAACGCATCCATGGGCTTGAAATTGGGCCTTGAGCCTCGCATCACAACATGTAGCATCTCGATACATGTTAACTTCGAAGCTAAAAATCCCAAAGTTATTTATGATTTTTCTCGAGACATGGAGACCCAGACATAAATTTGAAATTTGATTTTTGAGTTTAGATTCAAGTTCTAACTTTGAAATTAACCCTTACAACCCCGTAAATTGATGAAATAAAATCAATGAATGTATAATGCATGTATAAGAATTATTTTAATGATTGAATTAAATGTATTTGTGTTATAGTAACTTGAGTTGCTTCGACGACATAACATGACCACACATTGGATCCGACGATCAGGTCGAATATGGGGTGTTACATGATTTAATCGATGTGGTCAATGTAAATGGTCAATTGAATTGGGAATTACCATCCTTGTTCTTCACTAAGAATATTCTCCAACATATTGTAGGTCTCCCTCCATCCAATGACAATCTTGAATCAGACTAGTGTATTTGGAAGTCTTCTAATGGTAAATTTCTTGTTAAAGAAGCTTATAAATGTTTAGTATAAAATACTTTGAATCCATGGGAGGATAGTTGGTCTACTGTTTGGAAGAATAAATTGATCCCTCGGATTAAAAACTTCCTCTGGATCGTCGTTTGCTGGAGATTACTCACAAACGTTGAAAGAGACTGAAAGGGCCTTACTAATAATACTAGTTGCAGTCTTTGTGGTAAGTGTCAAGAAACCATTGTCCATACTCTTCATGATTGTCCCATAGCTAAGGCTAGTTGGTCTTGTATTGTGCTTGGGTACTTTTGGCGATGTTTTTATCAATTCTGATTTACATGCATGGTTAGTTGATAATTTAAGTAATCATCACAAATTTGATATAGATATTGCTGAATGGCAAGTCATCTTTGGTGTATTGTGTTGGTACATATGGAAGAATAGGAATCTCATTATTTTCCAACAAAATGGTAGTAACTTTGAGGCACTCATGAACCAAGTCTTATGTATGGAAAAAAGTATTCAAAGTTCTATATATAATAATACTTTTAGTATTACCAAGATTGTTACACAAGTGAAATAAGAGTCGCCCCCTTGGGGTTGGATGAAACTTAACACCGATGGTGTTGACAGCCGCTGAAAGAACAGGCTTCAATCGGGGGAGTGCTTAGGAAAATGGATTTTTTTGTTTCCAAAGATGTTTGGGTAAAGGTATTGATACATGCACGGATGGGGTGAAATTTATTAAATTCCAATCACTAAAGCTGCCAATTTTTAGGCTTGGAAAATCAATTGACTTGAGACGACTTTTGGGATGGGATCCTAGCATTTCTGGGTTGAGATATCTCATGGTGTTTGAAGATCTATCTCTTAGCTTTGAAACACATTTTGAACCACTCAATTTTGATTTCGGGAGCTCAAGTTATTACCGTTTTAGTAAAGATTGCGTGAGTAGAATTTCTGAATGGGATTATGACGGGAATTACGAATTTCGGGCTTTTAATTCGAATTTAAATCATATTGGGTTCGGGTTTTAGGCTTAATTTTTATTATAAATGAGTTCAATATTGTATTTATCATCTCTTATTGTTTTATTATTATTTTATTCTAAATTTTTTATAATTATTAAGTATTTTAAGTTATTTAGGATTTTTATGTTAACAAGAAAGTTTAGTTTAAAAGTACTTCTTGTTTAGATTAAATTAGAGTTTTAAGAGTTTTATTTAGATTTATTTAGTTAGCCTATATATAGGCCTTTGTATTGTACACAATTCATACAATTCATTATTATTCTATTTCTCTTTGGGTTAATAAATTCTCTCTAGGTTTTTCTTTTTCAAGAATTTCTCTTGAGTTTCTTTAGAAGAGTTTTAACAACCTTTTTAGATTGTGGAGATCTTGTTCAAACTTTTTCTGGCCAAGATTTCTATCTTGGAGGGGAAATTAGAGCCGCTTGAAGAGGGTTATGGATTCTTCGTGTTTCCAAGGCTTCTTAGGACTTTTACACGCCACGTTCTATCTTTCCATTTATCTTCTTTATTCGCTTTCTTATTATTCTAATCTTTGATTTATTATTTTTATTTTAGTTATTTATTTTAATTTTTTTATTTAACTTGGATTTAATTTTGTTTCAGATTGTTTCAAAATTCAAGTTTCTTTCCGAACGTCTAGAGCCCTAGGTCAAATTCGCGACTTTGACAAACTTTACGATTCGCTTCGACATTCATCCATCTCATCCTTTATCATTTGGTATCAAATTTAGGCGTTTTAGGTGTTCTTTTTATTTTTATAAACTAATTTCTAGCAACAGCCTCAAAACAATTTTTTACCCCGACAATTTTTAAAAAAAATATTTTTCAGTGGGTAAACGATTTTCAAATGATTTGAAATTTTACATACTATTTCTTGGAACTATTTTAGAGTATTAAAAAATATTTTCCATAAAAAAAGTGATCGAAAAAGTACCAAAAAATAAAATACGAAAAAAATTAAAAATATAAAAAAATATTCTGTGGGTTGAATTTTGTGCCGAAACTTTCTAGATTAGATCTACATTAATTGAGGAGGCTCCAGTTTAAATTTCGTGGTTTTTGGAAATCAGGAACACCTCGAACGAAGTTTGTCAAGTTGCTTCGTAATTTTTCGGGTTTTTGGGTTTTAGAAATTTTCATTGACTCTTAGCTTTAGGTTTTCATTTGTTTTTACTTTTTATTGTTCCTTTAGGCATTCTAACACTTTCTTGTTTCTTGTGTTAGTAGGTTAAAGCATGTTGCATATTCTTTCCTCCGTGCAACAGAATTATTTAATATCTAGCCGATTTTGGACTCATAGTGCTATTAGGTTTGCTTTGTTAGTTTGATTCTAATACATTATGATTGATTGATATAGACACTTTTTAAAAGACTCACAAGATTAATTTTTACCTTATTGAGTATTTGATTTTCATTTTTAAGTGCATAACAATGAGGTTTGCTTAAATTTTCTTTTCTTGAGTGATGTGTTCTTTTCAGGCTTTCATAATGATTCACAATACTATGATTGGGAAGTTGAGAAGGGATCAAGAGGTTCGAAATGCTCGAGATCAACAACGTGACACTATTCTAGACACGATCAGCAAAACTTTGGAACGTCTATGTACCAAAATTGAGTGTCAGAATTGTAATTGGGAAGATAAGGTTGATCAGTCTCGTCTTTGTGCAAATAATGCTCGACATGTCTCTCATGCAAATGATGAGACTTTGATTAATAATGACCATAGGCAACATTTTTTAGCTAAACCAAAGTTCAACATTCCACCATTTCGAGGGAAGTATGATCCCGAAGCATATTGTGAGTGGGACTCAAAAATTGAACTTATGTTTGGTTACTATAAAAGCCAAGAAGAGGAAAAAGTTCAATTGGCGACCCTTGGATTTTCAGTTTATGCATTGAGTTGGTGGATTCAACTTGGAATTGATCGTCAAAGAAACAGCGAAAGGGTAATTGAAAGATGGGACGAGTTGAAGCAAGTGATGCGAAAGTGTTATGTTCCTTCTCGTTACAAAAGAGAGGTTTCAACGAGACTTCAACACCTTGTTCAAGGTAATCGATCTGTTGATGAGTACTTTAAGGAGATGGAGATTCTTATGCAAAGAGAAAATATATGAAAGGATGAAGAAACTACCATGGTGGGATTTGTAGATGGCTTGAACATTTCGATAGCCAATGTTCTTAATCTTCAAACTTATATTGATCTTGAGGAGATGGTGTACAAGACAATTGAGGTTGAGCAACAATTTCAGCAACATGAATCTCGTCCATTTGGCGCATCATACTATTATCGAGGTACAAGTTCTAATTCTACTTTCAACAATTCGAAACCTTCTTATGCTATTAATAAGTTGCTGCCAAAGCATGCTGAGACTAAACCTTTTGAGTGGAAAAGTAGGGCTCCTACAAAACATTCTTCTATGTCATTCAAGCAACTCATTTCTACTAATTTTTCACTAAAACAACAAAGAGCTCGTGACATTGAATGTTTTAGTGTAAAGGGTATGGACACTATAGTAGTGATTGTGCCAACATGAGACTTTTGTTGATCAAAGAAGATGGTGAACTTTGTGAACTGAAAAATAATGATAATGAGAATTTTTCCTTGAATCTATAAAGTTAGATAAAATAAAATTTTCATGTTCTCCTACTGAGATATATTGTACTGAATTGAATATTCATAATACTTGTGAGGGGGATATAGGAAGTGAGGAAAAATCATGTGAAAAGACAGAGAGAAAAGAGACCTTTAATGATAAAAGTTTACGTAATGGTCCAAATTTGGTGAGTGAAAATCCATATGAGGTAAAATTAGAAAGTTCTCAAGTGGAAAAAGAAAATGAAAAGCAAGAAAATACCTATACAAAAGTGAGGAATGATTGTGTTTTAACTAACTCTAACTTGAATTTGTTTAGTGGTGTTTCTTTGTTACAAGATTTCAAGGATCCATTGACGGGCTCTCAATTATATTACTCTACCATCGATAAACAATTTTACTTGTGGGAAAAAGGTAAGTTGAACATTTATAATTCTCCACAGGTACTAGAAGGTAAGAAAAGTAATGATACATTGGAAATTGAAATATGTAGGCATACCTTGAATGTTTTTTATAAGCATGCTACTGGTTTTATTTTTTCTTACGACAAGCTTTCTCATTGGTCAAGTTTCAATAAATAATGGTTTGAAAGTTCAATTGATTTTATGGGTTTATCTAGGTATTTAAAGTTTACTTTTGTTGCATTCGACAGGTTTATTAAAAAACTTTATGCATTTGATCTTGCAACAAAATTTTCTACCTTAAACTCTAAATATGAATTTTTACATAATAATATTAAACTACTTGATTTTTATAATTATGTGAAATTCTTGACTCATCGTTGGAAATTCTTATAGATGACCATGCATATTAAAAGAAAATTACAAGTTATTTTTTACTTGAACACTGATGTCCTAATATTCCTTTATCTAGTGTTGATGGTTTGTTTTTGAAGGAGAGATACTTGATCCATTCTGATTTGGGATATTAAAATCATATCTTTGATCCTGGAGATAGTTTTGGCGCACAAGAAAGCTTAGGGAAGTATTTTATTCATTTTATTTATTCTAATCCCATTTTTTCTATGCAACTAAAGATTCAGGGACGAATTTTCTTGAGGAAGGGGGGAATGATGCGAGTCTCAAGGTACAATTTCAGACCCATGAATGTGATGGGTTCACACTACCTCAAGGCCCAAAAACAATGTCAAAGGCTAAACAAATCAAATCAGAATTTGATCAAAGACAATATTCGAAGACGAATCTTTTTGAGGAAAGGGAGAATGATACATGCACGGATGGGTGAAATTTATTAAATTCCAATCACCAAAGCTGCCAATTTTCACGCTTGGAAAATCAACAGACTTGCGACAAATTTTTGGATGGGATCCTGGCATTTCTAGGTTGAGATGTCTCATGGCGTTTGAAGACCTGTCTCTTAGCTTCGAAACATATTTTGAATCACTCGATTTTGATTTCGGGAGATCAAGTTATTACCGTTTTAGTGAAGACTGCGTGAGCAGAATTTCTGAACGGGATTATGACGGGAATTACGAATTTCGGGCTTTTAATTCGAATTTAAATCATATTGGGTTCAGGTTTTAGGCTTAATTTTTATTATATATGAGTCCAATATTGTATTTATCATCTCTTATTATTTTATTATTATTTTATTTCGATTTTTTTATAATTATTAAGTATTTTAAGTTATTTAGGAGTTTTATGTTAACAAGAAAATTTAGTTTAAAACTACTTCTTGTGTAGATTAAATTAAAGTTTTAAGAGTTTTATTTAAATTTATTTAGCTAGCCTATATATAGGCTTTTGTATTGTACACAATTCATACAATTTATTATTATTCTATTTCTCTTTGGGTTAATAAATTCTCTCTGGGTTTTTCTTTTTCAAGAATTTCTCTTGAGTTTCTTTTAGAAGAGTTTTAACAACCTTTTTAGATTGTGGGGATCATGTTCAAATTTTTCTTGCAAAGATTTTTATATTGGAGGAGAAATTAGAGCCGCTTGAAGAGGGTTGTGGATTCTTCGTGTTTCCAAGGCTTCTTAGGACTTCTACCCGCTACGTTCTATCTTCCCATTTATCTTCTTTATTCGCTTTCTTATTATTCTAATCTTTGATTTATTATTTTTATTCTAGTTATTTATTTTAAGTTTTTTATCTGACTTGGATTCATTTTAGTTTCAGGTTGTGCCAAAATTTAAGTTTCTTTGCGAACGTCTAGAGCCCTGGGCCAAATTCGCAAGTTTAACAAATTTTACGATCCGCATCCGCATTCATCCGTCTCATCCTTATCAAGTACAATTCTGAATGCTGAACTAGGGGCTATCTTTGAAGGGTTAGAAGCTTGTTGGAACAAGGGTGATTCAAAAGTTATAGTTTACCGTGATACCGAAATGGTGGTTGACCTGCTGATCGAGCGAGATGAAGATTGCAACCAACCATCACTAGTGCGACATGTTAGGGAGGTTTGCTCCAGGGAGTGGACCATTAGAATTCAACATGTTTACATAGAAGCTAATATTGTTGCGAACGTTCTAGCAAAATCATGCCCATTGGAAGAAATGGCCTTAAAGCTCCTTGAAAGCCCTTTTTATTATGTTCAACAATACCTTTGTCATGATTCTTTGAGTTTTTCTTATGATCAATTAGTTGGATAATTAATTCTTGTAAGTAGGGGCGGATCTAAGGGGCTGGCAAGGCCCTGGCCCCCCCTAAAATGAAAAAAATTTCATTTAAGCTCTTTATAATTTATAAAATTTTAAATTAATAATAGTAAAATTACACTTTAACCTCCCAAAACGATAAAAATTTGATTTAATATTCTAAAAATTATAAAGATATAAACTATTAAAATGATGAAATTACATTTTCACTATCGTAAAATATACAATTTAATTTCAACCCCCAATAAAAGATTTCACTCCTACTTATAAGAACTTTCTTTTAGTATGAGAAAAGATATATAGCTAACTAATAAAAAAAAACAGTTGCCGAATTAATAGTTCATTTACATAATCAGTAGTCTGCCAATTTTGATCAATGATTAAATCTCTTAAATATGGCTTGATTATAGCTAAGATTATACAATTAATAAAATATTTCATATTAGGGATAATTAACATTTGGTATTTATGCTTTTATAAAATGTCTAATGTGGTACATATATTTTGAAAATGTCCAATGTGATATCTAAACTATCAATTTGTGTATTATTTGGAACATGTACTTTCATTAAATGTCTAATGCGGTACATATACTTTGAAAATATCCAACGTGGTACTTGAATTATCAATTTGTGTATTATTTGGAACATGTACTTTCATTAAATGTCTAATGCGATACATATATTTTGAAAAATATCCAACGTGGTACTTGAACTATCAATTTGTGTATTATTTGGTACATGTATTTTCATAAAATGTCCAATGTGGTACCTAAACTATCAAGTTGTGTATTATTTTGGTACCTAGAGTTAACATTGTTATTGAATGCTAATCCAACCAATAAAATTTCAACATGTGAATTTTTTTCCAAAATCATCCACATGGATAATAAATTATTATGTGAAAAATTAACATAGTGTTTGGAAAGTCACCTAGTATTTGAATTTGGCTGTAATTACTTGTAATTACATAAGGTGGCATGTTTGGGTAACCATTGTGATTCATGGGTTCCACTGAATTACATGGATAATTACACCTAAATCTAATTAATTACCTTATCACTTTCCAAACAGTTGTGCATTATTTAACTTTAAGAAATTATTTTTGTACAAGTTTAAGTCATAAAAATTATATTATAAGCATGGGAACATATGACTATTTGGGATGATCATGACAAAAAATTTCTAAGTTATATTGTTAATTTTAAAAAAATTATATTATAAAAACTAATTTATGCGTATTTTATAAGGTTATAACAAAAAATTATATTATTTAAATTCTAAAAATTCTAAATTTATGACCAAAAAGTATATTATAAAAAATAATTTACGTGTTATAAAATGACAAAGTGTTATAATATATTTATTTATAAAAAAATACAACAAAAAAGTATGGGTATAACTTATTTATGTGTTCATGCTATATATTATAAAATATTAATATACTTATTCATAAAAAGCTTTTATAAAAAAGATTTGACTTGTGAGCACTTTAATTTAAGACATTCAAAACTTCGAAATATGGTTGAGAGGATTATTGTTGTAAAAATTTGATCATGATTTTCTCCTAATTTTCTTTAAAATACTTCACCCTTCTTAACTTATGAACCCAAACATTTCATAAGCAAATTTTAGAAAATCTCATTGCCATTCAAGGTCAATTAGAAGCAAAAAGACAAATTTTGGGAAATTTTTAAATAATATTATCTATATTATCTTAAATAATATTTATTTCAAAAATTAATATATAATAATATTTTAATATGAAATATATATATATATATATATTTAATTTTACTATTTGTTAAGTTAATAATTTTTAAAATTAGTGCATTGTCAATAGAGTTTTTAAACTCCACTAGTGGAGTTAGAGATTGACAAGTGTCTTATAGGAACATAGTAAATTATTAAAAAATAAATATTTAAAAGAAAGACACGTATGGTAATTTTTTAAGGTTGTTAGTCGAATAAAAAAGTATATTGCTAATATACCAAATATTGCATCAAGTGCACATTTGAACCCATGTCCTCCTAAATAGGATAATGATATGCTTCAACGCACTTGAACCTACTTCTTACTATATTATTAACAATGTCCATACCATTCGAGCTAAGACTCAATCAGTATAATTTTTAAAACCTAAAAGATAATAAATGTTAAGATCTAATCTAATGTTTTTTTAAAACATATATAATCTAATCTAATCTAATAGATAATGAAAAAATGAATAAAAAAATTTAAATATGTCACATAATCTTGCAAAATATATTGGTAAAAATTTTGAAAAATCTAATTTAATAGATAATATTAAATAAAAAGAAAAAATATATAGAAACTACATAAAAAAAGAGATAATATATGTTTGATTATTTGAAAAATCTAATATAGTTTTGTTTTTTAAATGAATTATATATATATTTGATTATAGATAATAAATTTTATTTTTAAATCTTAAACTTAATTATTTAAATAGATTATTTTAAATACTTGATTATTCAAATTTATTTTTCATAATTCCATTTAAGATAATATAAATATATAATAATTAATCTAAAAATATTTGAAAGTGATGATAAGATCTAGTGAATAGATAAAAAAAACTTTTTTAAATGTGATAATTGTTTTTAAAAAATTTATGTTAAAATATAAATTTAAAATAGATAATATAAATAAATATTTAAATTAAATCAAATGGATAAAATATTTAATTAATTTTATTTAATTAAAAATTATCTAAACTTTAAAAATTCTGATTATCTAATTAAATATTTAAGATACCACAAATATAATAATGATTTTTAAAATTATTTGAAAATAGTGATAAAATCTAATGAGTAGTATGTAATTTTTTAAAAAAAATTAAATATGATAATTAATTTTTAAAAAGTTTTCTGTTAAAATTAAAATTTTAAAAATAAATAAATATGAAATTTAATCCAAATGGATAATTATCTAAATAATTTTTTATTTAATTAGATATTGATCTAAAAATAAAAATCATATGTAATAGGCCAATTTTGGCTTGGCCTAGTTAACAAAAATAATAAATACAAAGTCCAAAATTACAAAAAAAAAAAAGCTCAAAATTACTAAGCCCAATTGGCCCACCCCTTAAACACAAACCTGCAAAAGAATGACAAAAAAAAAACAACAGTAGAGAAGAAATAACAAGAACAAATATATTATTATTATTATTATTATTATTATTATTATTATTATTATTATTATTATTATTATTATTATTATTTCTCAATTTTCGGCTATAAAGCCTTGTATTATTCTGTAAAAAGGGGGGAGATTAATAAGAACAGAAAAAACTTTCTAAACGATTTTTTTTTCTATTGATTTTCATTTTAAGTTCTTGTTTTATTTTTATTTTTTTTAGATACGAAAATCTAAAAAAGAAGGGCTTTTACCTTTGTTCTAACTGTTCATCCTTCTGATCTGAATGGCCAACGGACCCTTGGGGGTTCGACGGATGGCTACGATCGGAATCGTTGAAAGAAAAATGAAGGGTCTTTCTCGCTTTCTTTTTTGTTTTTAGGGTCTTTTGGGCCATTTAAACCCCAAATATGGGTTTTATTTGAAAAAAGGGACGAAAAATAGGCTTTGGGGAATTTTTCGACCACCGTAGACGGCGGCACCGTAGTCGGTGACTGGCGGATGGACGGCGGTCCGACGAACAGAGCTTGGCCGAGCTTAAGAGCTACAGAGAAAAAAAAAGAGCTTTTGAAGTTTTTTTTTAGGCTGTGGTAAAAATGAAATTTAAAAAAAAAAAACTCGAGCTTAAATAGAACGGCAAAACGACGCCGTTTCATTAGGTCCCCAAACACCCAAAACGGCGTCGTTTTGGGGAGGCGACCCGAGACCCTACTCGACCCGATTGATGGAGGATTCGCGTGTTTTCAAGGCCAAATGGGTTATTTGCAATCCTGGTCCTTCCGCTTTTTCAATTTGTTTTAAATTAGTCCTTTTGCTACTTTTTTATATTTTTTAAATTTGACTGCAGAATTTGTCGCTTGTTTCGATTTAGTCTCTGGCCCATTTGATCCTCGCGTGTTTTCACGCTTGTCATTTTAGTCCCTTTCTTCTTTTTTTTTTAGATTTGCCCCCAAACGTTTGTTTTAAGTTCAATTTCGTCCTTTCTTTTATTTGTTTTGTTATTTTTGATTTTTTATTATTAATTTAATATTATTATTAATTATATTATTATTATTTATTTTATTGTTGTTTACTTGTTTTTATTATCGCATCAATAAATTAATTAATTTAATATTATCATTACTATTTATTTTGTACTATTATTATTTTTTATTATTACTATCATTTTTTTAATAAATATTATTATTACCATTATTATTATTATCATTATTATTACTATTGTTATATTGTTATTATTATTATATTTCTTTAATATTTATTTGCCTAATTATTATTATTATTATTATTATATTATTATTATTATTATATATATTCCTCTACTATTATTGTAACATCCCGAATTAGGGGGTTGTTTGCAAATACTTTAATTGCATGTGTTGCCTGAATAAATGTTATGGTTGTTTTTGGGTCTAGACATAACCCCGGGTCGAGTCGGTTTTAGCCTTAAAAATTTTTCTTTTAGGGCTTGAGAAAGAAAGACTAAGTGAGGAAGCCTTATATATATTTTGGGGCGAATTATGACATAAGTCAGTGAGTGGCAGTGTGGCTTGAGGTGTTAGGGTGCAAGGGAGTGCAGGGGAGAAGAGGTTCGAGCCACATGGGACTGTTTTATCATTTTGGGTTTTGGCGCTTAAAAAGAAAGGGCTAACTAAGAAGGTTTTAAAAGGAATTTGAGAGCATTCTTGGACATGAAAGTCAAGTAGTAAAGTGGCGCGGGTTGTAGTTGGTGAAATCAGCATTGAGGACTGGTGTTCGAGTCCTGCTGAGGGCGCAAGCACGTTTTATTTTTGCTTTGGCTTCATTGCGTACGGGAGCCAAGCTAAGAAAGCTTAAAAGAAATCTGTGATGCGCTTATGCCATGAAATACGCCTTGGCCGGGTGGCTAAGGGCGCTACTGGAGGGCTGTGGGATGGAGGTCGCGCGTTCGAGTACTGGGGGTCGCGCTTAAGGCATTTTATTTTTGCTTTAGCGCTAAAGCATAAGGGCCAGCGAAGTATATTTTAAAAGAAATATGCGACGCGATTTTGTCATGAAAGTCAAGCTGGCCGAGTGGCTGAGGCTTGGAGAGGATTGCTTCAGGTCTGGGGTTCGAAACCCGTATGCTGCAAGGGAGGTTTTATCCTTTTATTTTGGCCTGCGTGAAAAGGTGGCCTGCGCATGGATTCAAAAAAAAAAACGCATGAAGGCATGCTGCCGTGGTTGTGCTGAAAGTATGGGCATTAACCATTAGTTTTTGTTATTATATATTATATATATTATTATTATATTATTATTATTATTATTATTATTATTATTATTATTATTATTATTATTATTATTATTTATTGGTGATGGAAAGCATGGGTTATATACCTTGGTTTGCTTATTTTATATATATTAGATGTATGGGTTAAATTCTTTAATTATTATTAGAGCATGGGAGGAATTTGTTTGTTTCCATGGTGATGGGCAATTACCAAAAACAAGAAATGTTGGCCGGCCTTGGAGATTAGCAAAGGAGAGCATGACCGAAAATGACTCTTTTATTTTTTTCTTTTCTTTCCAATTTTGAATGCTTGGCCGAAAGTGCTTCTCTGGACTTTCTTTTCTTCCCAATTGTGATGGCCGATTATGGTGTTTCCTAGAGAGGTAAATTCGGCTGGAAGGTATGCCCATTGTGTATGCCGAACCTTGCTTCTTCTTTCTCTCCTAAAAATTTACGTTTGAGGTAGCCGACTATCCCATTTTTTTTACAAGACTTGGCCGAACATTGGTGTTCATTAGGTGAAGCAATCGACAAGGGATTTCAACAAACCATATTCAAGAGGTGGTTACCGGGTTTTAGTTGATAAAGTAAGGAAAGGTGTTCTCAAAAGTTGGTAAGTATTCCTCTTTAACTTCGGTTTTGACTCATCTTCCCTAGTGTATGCCGAGAGCTTAAGTCAAGGCCTTGTAAGGATCGGCCGAATGGGGTTTTGGCCATACTAATTTGTAGATTGTTTGCATGTGTAGCCAACACCAATAAGTACTTTGGATTTTGATTCTTGTGAGGATCTCAACGAGTCAACCAATAACTTGGGATTTCAGTAAGCTTAGAAATAGTTAAGCATTTTCGGCCAAAGGCCATTCTTAGTATTTTGAGTAACCGATTTATGCACTATGATTTTAGGAGGGGACTAATCGGCTAGAAACCAGAAGTTTCGGGATTTTAATCACGTTGATTCGTGTTAATAAAGGTTCGGCCTAGGGCCCTATTTTGGTTATGTTACGACCGATCCTTTGGGATTTGTTAGTAAATCAAATGAGACCCCTTAATACTAACCTATAGTGGCCGAATATAGGTGCAATACGGGATACGATTCGAGACTTTTGTGATATTGGATAGATTCGCGATTTCTCTTTAGATCTCCGATTAAATAGGTGTGTAAGCTCTTACACACTTTATTAGTAATAATTGTTATTATGATGATATTATGACCTCTCATGTAGTAACTTTGCCTTGTGGGTATAAGCTTGGTTCTCGGGTAAGTCCACTATTACTCGATCTATGATATATGTGTATATGCCATCATATGCTATTAAATACTACGCTACATGTGGATGCATGATGTATGAGATCATGATACTGTTATGTGAGCATGATGATGGTGGGATTGATGAGAGGAGGGAGATGATCTCTATGGACTGTCACCAGTGGTTTGGCACCACCAGTGGTTTGGCACCACATATTGATATTGTGACTTCGGTCACCAGTGGTTTGGCACCACCAGTGGTTTGGCACCACCAGTGGTTTGGCACCACATATTGATATTATGACTTCGGTCACCAGTGGTTTGGCACCACCAGTGGTTTGGCACCACATGTGATATTGTGACCTATGGTCATCAGTGGTTTGGTACCACACGATGGGTTGGCCCCATCATATGATATTTGTGACTTCGGTCACCAGTGGTTTGGCACCACCAGTGGTTTGGCACCACACGGGGTAGAAAAATGAGTATGGATGGCTAGTTTGGGCTGCATAATTGCATGCATTACTGATATCTTGTGTATGAGTTGTATTTTCGGGTTGGGGATTTATACATTGAGTCTTGGTGACTCACCCCTTCCCATATTATTTTGTAGGTGAGTAGATCGCGGAGATGGAGCCGGGGAGGACTCGAGGCGGTCATGCTCATTCCGTGGACTTAAAATTTTACTTTGCCCCGTTTTAAGTTTAGTATTTACTAAATTTCGATTGGGTTGTAATATGGCCGCTTATTATTTTGGATGTTTAGGTAGTTGTTTTTACTTTATTATATGACTGACGAACTTATGAACTGTTAAGCAAATCGGTTAAAAAGTAACGTTTTTTTTTTAAATTATACTCGTACTCGGTTTCAAAGATGTTACCATCGGGTAACGGAATTTTCTAAGTTAACAAAAACTTTGATGGTGCAAAAATTTTAAATGGTCAAGTGTTTCCAAAAGAAAAAGGTTTCAACTCAACCGTATTTATCAATAAATCTCACCTAAGTTTTAGCAAACACCGTTTTAATACTTTAACAATATTTTCAGATTTCCACTGTTAACTCGAATCTTTCAAAAATGTTTCTACTCCGTGACATACCAGATCCGGTCAAGACTTGTGGGCCGGGTTTGGGGTGTTACAAATTGGTATCAGAGCCCGGTTCAAAACTCGGCTGTGAGGGCCCAAGGCCCAAAATGTTTTCTTGGTAAGCCTCTGTGAGATATTATGAAAATGGTTTTGTTCTAAACGGCATGGCATCGAGTCTCCGGCACCAATCCGCTCGGGTAAGTGTTTTTGACCCTTGTGTGAATAATTATCTGTAAAGGGGGTAAGAATGGGACGTAGATAGTATGAAAGGTATGTGAACCCTAGGACTAGTTTACCCCAACAATCGCATAAGATTTTAATTGCCTAATTAAACAAACCTATGACTAAGTCGCCGAGTTAGGGTGTGGTAACCCTTGTACGCATGTCTAGGATTGGATTCGAAAGAGCTTGGTATTTAAGTAGTCCTAGTGACTCACCTCCTCTTCGCGAGAATCCTACCTGGTGCGTAGCTTCGGTTCACCCTAACCGTGAGGACTTGCTCATGGGCTAAACCCTATTATTAAAACCCGAAAGGGAATTAGCCGCGTTTTTATAAAAACTCTAGTTGTAAAGAATTCCCTCGAACTTGTGAGTTTTATATTACAAAATTTTCTTGATTTATGGACATTTTAAAATACCCTTAGTGGTAAATTACAAAAATGCCCCTAGTTCTAAAATTTACTAAGCTAACCCTAAAAATTTAACAAAATTTTTCTTATTTTACAAACATACCCAAAATCCTTAATTTGCAAATATCAAAATGCCATGATTTTGGAAATTTACAAAATTACCCCTAATTTGCAAAATTTCCAAAATAACCCCGGTTTTCAAGAATCTTTACAACACTACCCATTAGAGAACGAATTTTCCAAAAAGGAACCCTCAAAGTTTTGCAACTTTTGAAATGCCTCGGAGTTATTGAAACCTTACAAATTTACCCGATTATTACCAAAATACCCCTGTAGGGCAAATTACGAAAATACCCCCGGGATAGAATTTGGACAAAAAGGTGATGGAATATGTGAATGTGTGTCTTTGAATTAGAATAAGAGACTTGAAACTTGTTGATCGAAAGAACAACTTCTATACTTCGTTCATAAAAATTTATTCGCTTATAATCAGTGGAACATTGGCTAACTCATAAAACTTTTTAGTCAGATCGCGATAAGAGATGAGTTCTAGAGGTCGCGGCCGTCGGGGACGCGGTAGAGGCCGGATGGCCATGTCAGAACCAGTTAGGTCGGGCCAAGGATCGGATAATGAGATACCACCTCCGCCACCACCCCCAACTTTTGGTGTAGGACATCAGGATCAGACGGGAGGTGAGCCGGTATCGCAGGCTATGCTGCGTGTTCTAGAGATGATGGCTGAGGCTCGTAGAGGTACAGGAGCTCGGAAATCTATTCCAGAACGACTCCGAGCGAATGGGGCAAAGATATTTAGGGGTGTATCAGGTGTAGCACCCAGCACAGCGGAATATTGGTTGGAATCCACTGAGAGGATCATGGATGACCTGGATTTTTCAGCTGAGGAAAAACTGAAGGGTATAATCTCTCTACTCCGGGATGAGTCATACCAGTGGTGGCTCACTGTAAGGGACGGAGCGATAGCGGAGGATCTCACATGGGATTTCTTTAGGGCAGCCTACCAAAGAAAATACATAGGAGCTAGCTATGTGGATGCACAACGGAAGGCCTTCTTGAATCTGGTTCAGGGTAATAAGACCGTGGCAGAGTATGAGGTTGAATTCCTCCAATTGAGTAGATATGCTCGCGGTATTGTGAGTACCGAGTATGAACGCTGTGTCAAATTCGAGGATGGGCTACGGGATGAGCTGAGGATGATGATAGCTCCGCAACAAGAAAGAGAGTTCGCTGTCCTTGTAGAGAAGGCTAAAGTTGCTGAAGGGGTAAGACAGTCTTTTAGACGGAATCAGGATAGGAGCTGGAACAAGAGGAGCTCCGGATCTTCGAGGTTTTTCGGAAAACAGCAAAAGAGAACAAGGTATGGTGGGTCAGATCAAGCTGCTAGGCCTGCTGCTGTTGCTAATACTCAATGGCCACCCCGATGTGCTCAGTGTGGAAAGTCTCACACGGGAGAGTGTCAGAATGGAAATCGGGGATGTTTCGAATGTGGATCAGTGACACATCGAGTTAGAGACTGTCCGAAAAAGGCAGCGAGGCTGAGGTCAGAGGGTCAGGATCGTCCACTGAATAGGAGGGATAACCATCAGCCACCGAGAGGTCGTGGTGCTGGCAGGGGAGGTAATGATGCTGGCAGAGGTCGTGGGACATCGAGTGGAGGTACTGGTAGTACTGAGGCTAGGCAACCTGGCTTGGTTTATGCTGTGAGGCGTCAAGAGGAGGGTGATGCACCGGACGTCATAACCGGTATGTTTTTAATCTTTGGAGTACCTTATAGCACCTTGATTGATGTTGGCTCGACTCACTCGTACATTGCTAGTAGCGTTGTGGAAACTCTGAACTTAGACTTTGAGCTTACTTCTAAGAAGATGACTGTGATAAGCCCTCTGGGTCACTCGGTAGAAGTAAGTAAACTCTATAGGGATGTACCCCTAGAACTCCAAGGGGTCGTGTTCTTGGCTGATTTGATAGAGCTACCGTTTAGGGAGTTCGATCTGATTCTCGGGATGGATTGGCTAGTAAAGTACCAAGCTAGCCTGGATTGCGCAGCTAAGCGCATGGTGTTGAAGACCGTGGATGGAGATGAGGTAGTAATGATAGGTAAGAGGAGAGATTACCTATCTAATCTGGTTTCTACATTGAAGGCGGAAAAGATGGTCAGGAAAGGTTGTGAGGCGTATGTAGTGTATGTTTGTGCTTTGGAAGCTAAGGATGCAGCTGTGAGGGATGTGCGGACCGTATGATGTGTTTCCCGAAGAACTCTCGGGGTTACCTCCTGATCGTGAGGTTGAGTTTGGCATAGATTTGTTACCTGGAACCCCGCCAGTATCTATAACTCCGTATCAGATGGCACCGAAAGAATTAGTGGAGTTGAAGGCTCAGATCCAGGAGTTGTTGGATAGAGGATTCATCCGACCGAGTGTATCGCCTTGGGGAGCTCCAGTGCTGTTTGTCAAAAAGAAGAATGGTACGATGCGGATGTGTATAGACTATCGACAGTTGAACAAGCTGACGATAAAGAACCGGTATCCCTTACCCAGGATTGATGATTTGTTCGATCAACTCAAGGGTGCATCAGTTTTCTCCAAGATCAACCTTAGGTCGGGGTATCATCAGCTTAAGGTGAAGGAAGCTAATATCCATAAGACTGCATTCCGTACTCGGTATGGGTACTACGAGTTTTTGGTAATGCCTTTTGGTTTGACGAATGCACCAGCCGCGTTTATGGACTTGATGAACCGGGTCTTCCAACCCTATCTGGATCGGTTCGTCGTAGTGTTTATAGACGACATTTTGGTGTACCCGAAGTCTGAAGAAGAGCATGATGTACACCTTCATGCGGTTCTGCAAATGCTGAGGGAGAAGCAGTTGTATGCTAAATTTAGTAAGTGCGAATTTTGGCTTAAGGAGGTGACTTTCTTAGGTCACGTGGTGTCAGCTGAAGGGATTAGAGTGGACCCCCGCAAGGTTGAAACGGTGTTGGATTGGAAACCGCCTAGGTCAGTGGCGGAAATTCAAAGTTTTCTGGGTCTGGCCGGGTATTATCGAAGATTTGTGGAAGGATTCTCTTTAATCGCAGCGCCGTTGACTAAGCTATTAAGAAAAGGAGTCCCATTTGTTTGGTCAGAGAAACAGCAAGAAAGTTTTGATAAGCTAAGGAAAATTCTGACGGAAGCTCCAGTTTTAGTACAGCCTGAGGCAGGGAAGTTGTTCACGGTTTATTGTGATGCGTCCCATACTGGTTTGGGATGTGTGTTGATGTAGGAAGGGAAAGTAGTGGCCTATGCATCACGTCAGCTAAGACCGCATGAGGTTAACTATCCGACTCACGACTTGGAGTTAGCGGCTGTAGTCTTCGCTTTGAAAATATGGAGGCATTACTTGTATGGGGAGAAATCGATAGTCTACACGGATCACAAAAGTTTGAGGTATCTCTTGACTCAGAAGGACTTAAATTTGAGGCAGCGCCGATGGATTGAACTGTTGAAGGACTACGACTGTTCCATTGAGTACCATCCAGGCAAGGCTAACGTGGTGGCTGATGCGTTGAGCCGGAAGGTTGTGACAGACTTAAGGGCGATGTTTGCTCATCTCAGTCTATACGAAGATGGAAGTCTTTTGGCAGAACTGCAAATTAAGCCAACTTGGATCGAGGAGATTAAGGAAAAGCAATTAGGGGATGACAGTTTAAACGCGCGGAGGTTGTAAGTTCAAGATGGAGGTTTGGAAGGGTATAGTTTGACTGGTGATGGTGTGTTGTGTTTTCAAGGGCGGCCTTGTATGCCGAAGGATGTGGAATTGAGGCAAAGAATTCTTCAGGATGCACATAGCAGCCCCTACGCTATGCACCCTGGATGTAGCAAGATGTATGGAGATTTACGGAAGCAGTTCTGGTGGCCAGGGTTGAAGCATGAGGTAACTGAATTTGTGGGAAGGTGTCTCACGTGTCAGCAGGTAAAGGCTGAACATCAGTTGCCATCAGGGTTACTTCAACCAGTGAAGATTCCTCAATGGAAATGGGAGAGGATTACTATGGACTTCGTCAGTGGGCTACCCCTCACGCCCAGCAAGAAGGACGCAGTTTGGGTGATTGTGGACCGTCTGACCAAGTCAGTTCATTTCATTCCAGTAAGAGTGGATTACTCGCTTCAGAAGTTAGCTAAGTTGTATGTGGAGGAGATAGTGAGGTTGCACGGTGTGCCAGTATCGATCACCTCCGACAGAGATCCCAGATTTACGTCGAGGTTTTGGAGAGCGCTACATCAGGCTTTGGGTACACGGTTGGATTTCAGTACAGCATTCCATCCACAGTCGGACGGGCAGTCAGAAAGGGTCATACAGATTTTAGAAGATATGCTAAGAGGCTGCGTTTTGGACTTCAGAGGTAGCTGGGAAGAGTTTTTGCCATTAGCTGAGTTCGCATACAACAATAGTTATCAGGCAAGCATTAAGATGGCACCATATGAAGCGTTGTATGGTAGGAGGTGTCGCACACCTACTTGTTGGACAGAATTGGGTGAGCGACGGATGTTAGGACCGGAATTGGTTGCAGAAACTGAGGATAAGGTGAAGAAGATCCAAGCTCGATTGAAAGAAGCCTCGGATAGGCAAAAGTCATATGCCGATCTCAAGCGGAGGGACATAGAGTTTGTCGTGGGAGACGAAGTTTTTCTGAAGGTCTCGCCATGGAAGAAAGTGTTAAGATTTGGGAAAAAGGGCAAGTTAAGTCTAAGGTTCATTGGACCGTTTAAAGTATTGAGACGAGTGGGACCAGTAGCTTATCGGCTCGAGTTGCCAGCAGAACTGAGTCAGATTCACGATGTGTTCCATGTCTCCATGCTTAGACGCTATCGTTCTGATCCATCACACGTCTTGGCAGTTGAGGAAGTTGAGGTGAGTCCAGATTTGACGGTGGAAGAGGAACCTGTACAGATCCTAGATCGGGATGTAAAAGTTTTGCGTAGGAAGTCAGTTCCTTTAGTGAAAGTGCTATGGCGGAACCATGGCGTGGAGGAAGCTACGTGGGAGCCCGAGGATGTGATGCGGCAGCAATACCCCCAACTCTTCTGATCCAGGTAATTTCGGGGACGAAATTATATTTTAAGGGGGGTGGACCTGTAACATCCCGAATTAGGGGGTTGTTTGCAAATACTTTAATTGCATGTGTTGCCTGAATAAATGTTATGGTTGTTTTTGGGTCTAGACATAACCCCGGGTCGAGTCGGTTTTAGCCTTAAAAATTTTTCTTTTAGGGCTTGAGAAAGAAAGACTAAGTGAGGAAGCCTTATATATATTTTGGGGCGAATTATAACATAAGTCAGTGAGTGGCAGTGTGGCTTGAGGTGTTAGGGTGCAAGGGAGTGCAGGGGAGAAGAGGTTCGAGCCACATGGGAGTGTTTTATCATTTTGGGTTTTGGTGCCTAAAAAGAAAGGGCTAACTAAGAAGGTTTTAAAAGGAATTTGAGAGCATTCTTGGACATGAAAGTCAAGTAGTAAAGTGGCGCGGGTTGTAGTTGGTGAAATCAGCATTGAGGGCTGGTGTTCGAGTCCTGCTGAGGGCGCCAGCACGTTTTATTTTTGCTTTGGCTTCATTGCGTACGGGAGCCAAGCTAAGAAAGCTTAAAAGAAATTTGTGATGCGCTTATGCCATGAAATACGCCTTGGCCGGGTGGCTAAGGGCGCTACTGGAGGGCTGTGGGATGGAGGTCGCGCGTTCGAGTACTGGGGGTCGCGCTTAAGGCATTTTATTTTTGCTTTAGCGCTAAAGCATAAGGGCCAGTGAAGTATATTTTAAAAGAAATATGCGACGCGATTTTGTCATGAAAGTCAAGCTGGCCGAGTGGCTGAGGCTTGGAGAGGATTGCTTCAGGTCTGGGGTTCGAAACCCGTATGCTGCAAGGGAGGTTTTATCCTTTTATTTTGGCCTGCGTGAAAAGGTGGCCTGCGCATGGATTCAAAACAAAAAAATGCATGAAGGCATGCTGCCGTGGTTGTGCTGAAAGTATGGGCATTAACCATTAGTTTTTGTTATTATATATTATATTATTATTATTATTATTATTATTTATTGGTGATGGAAAGCATGGGTTATATACCTTGGTTTGCTTATTTTATATATATTAGATGTATGGGTTAAATTCTTTTAATTATTATTAGAGCATGGGAGGAATTTGTTTGTTTCCATGGTGATGGGCAATTACCAAAAACAAGAAATGTTGGCCGGCCTTGGAGATTAGCAAAGGAGAGCATGACCGAAAATGACTCTTTTATTTTTTCTTTTCTTTCCAATTTTGAATGCTTGGCCGAAAGTGCTTCTCTGGACTTTCTTTTCTTCCCAATTGTGATGGCCGATTATGGTGTTTCCTAGAGAGGTAAATTCGGCTGGAAGGTATGCCCATTGTGTATGCCGAACCTTGATTCTTCTTTCTCTCCTAAAAATTTACGTTTGAGGTAGCCGACTATCCCATTTTTTTTACAAGACTTGGCCGAACATTGGTGTTCATTAGGTGAAGCAATCGACAAGGGATTTCAACAAACCATATTCAAGAGGTGGTTACCGGGTTTTAGTTGATAAAGTAAGGAAAGGTGTTCTCAAAAGTTGGTAAGTATTCCTCTTTAACTTCGGTTTTGACTCATCTTCCCTAGTGTATGCCGAGAGCTTCAGTCAAGGCCTTGTAAGGATCGGCCGAATGGGGTTTTGGCCATACTAATTTGTAGATTGTTTGCATGTATAGCCAACACCAAGAAGTACTTTGGATTTTGATTCTTCTGAGGATCTCAACGAGTCAACCAATAACTTGGGATTTTGGTAAGCTTAGAAATAGTTAAGCATTTTCGGCCAAAGGCCATTCTTAGTATTTTGAGTAACCGATTTATGCACTATGATTTTAGGAGGGGACTAATCGGCTAGAAACCAGAAGTTTCGGGATTTCAATCACGTTGATTCGTGTTAATAAAGGTTCGGCCTAGGGCCCTATTTTGGTTATGTTACGACCGATCCTTTGGGATTTGTTAGTAAATCAAATGAGACCCCTTAATACTAACCTATAGTGGCCGAATATAGGTGCAATACGGGATACGATTCGAGACTTTTGTGATATTGGATAGATTCGCGATTTCTCTTTAGATCTCCGATTAAATAGGTGTGTAAGCTCTTACACACTTTATTAGTAATAATTGTTATTATGATGATATTATGACCTCTCATGTAGTAACTTTGCCTTGTGGGTATAAGCTTGGTTCTCGGGTAAGTCCACTATTACTCGATCTATGATATATGTGTATATGCCATCATATGCTATTAAATACTACGCTACATGTGGATGCATGATGTATGAGATCATGATACTGTTATGTGAGCATGATGATGGTGGGATTGATGAGAGGAGGGAGATGATCTCTATGGACTGTCACCAGTGGTTTGGCACCACCAGTGGTTTGGCACCACATATTGATATTGTGACTTCGGTCACCAGTGGTTTGGCACCACCAGTGGTTTGGCACCACATGTGATATTGTGACCTATGGTCATCAGTGGTTTGGTACCACACGATGGGTTGGCCCCATCATATGATATTTGTGACTTCGGTCACCAGTGGTTTGGCACCACCAGTGGTTTGGTACCACACGGGGTAGAAAAAGGAGTATGGATGGCTAGTTTGGGCTGCATAATTGCATGCATTACTGATATCTTGTGTATGAGTTGTATTTTCGGGTTGGGGATTTATACACTGAGTCTTGGTGACTCACCCCTTCCTATATTATTTTGTAGGTGAGTAGATCGCGGAGATGGAGCCGGGGAGGACTCGAGGCGGTCATGCTCATTCCGTGGACTTAAAATTTTACTTAGCCCCGTTTTAAGTTTAGTATTTACTAAATTTCGATTGGGTTGTAATATGGCCGCTTATTATTTTGGATGTTTAGGTAGTTGTTTTTACTTTATTATATGACTGACGAACTTATGAACTGTTAAGCAAATCGGTTAAAAAGTAACGTTTTTTTTTTAAATTATACTCGTACTCGGTTTCAAAGATGTTACCATCGGGTAACGAAATTTTCTAAGTTAACAAAAACTTTGATGGTGCAAAAATTTTAAATGGTCAAGTGTTTCCAAAAGAAAAAGGTTTCAACTCAACCGTATTTATCAATAAATCTCACCTAAGTTTTAGCAAACACCGTTTTAATACTTTAACAATATTTTCAGATTTCCACTGTTAACTCGAATCTTTCAAAAATGTTTCTACTCCGTGACATACCAGATCCCGTCAAGACTTGTGGGCCGAGTTTGGGGTGTTACAATTATTATTACTGTTATTATTACTATTATTATTACTAATATTATTATTATTATTATTATTATTAAACTATTTTACCTAATATGCATTCATTTATTTATTTATTTATTTGTTCATTATTAAATTTTTAATTAATTTTTTTATTTTCATTTATTTACTTACTCGTTATTTTAGTTTCTTTTATTTTATTTATTTATTTATTTTTGTTTTTTATTATTTATCTTATTTTTATTTTTGCTCTTATTATTGTCATTTACATCAATGCATTTATTATTAGCATGTTATGCATATTAGTACCGTAATTCATTTTTTACATTTTACTATAAAATCGTGTTACTAATCTTTGTCAGATACATAATTTTTTTTATTAAGTAATTCTTTGTAATTCGAGATTCGGGAAATCATACCCTAGCTTACTGGGTTTCGATTTTTTTCGTCGAGTCTAAAGAACCAATTATTTTTTTAAATCAAAGCATATAAGTTAAATAAAAGCTTATTCTCAAGAATTCAAAAATATTGTGTCTTGACTCACTGGATGTGACATTTTGTTATCTCGAGGTAAGGATTTCTAAAAATAAAGGCAATATTCTGTATTTGGAATTTTGAGAAATTGTGCCCTAACTTACTAGGTTCTGATTTTTTCATTTGACCCAAATAACCGAATATCCTTCTTAAACTTCAATGCATGAGTTTTAAAAGTCAAAAGACAAGCTTAGTTTCAAGGATTTGAAATGTCGTATCCTAACTCACTGAGCATGACATTTTACTTCTTTGAAATAAAAGGGTCTTAGCATCCAATTTAATTTATTCAAGTTTTCTTTTAATTAAAGAGGATCGTATTTTAAAATCTTTTCAAATTTTTGACATTAAGATGTTAATTAATCAATTAGGTACCAATTTTGGGTGTTACGAGGGTGCTAATCATTCCTTGTGCGTAACCGACTCCCGAACCCGTTTTCTCGAAATTTATAGGCCAAAATCATTGTTTTAATAAGTCAAAATGTTTTAATAATCAATCTCAAGGTGATCCGATCACACCTCGAAAAAAGATTGGTGGCGACTCCATTTTCGTTTTTAAAGTCGACTCAATGTTTTTTTCAAAAAAAATGGTTTTGACAGCTTGGCGGCTCCACTGGAGAGAATAAGAGAGTTAAGCCGTAAAATTTATTATTTTCTGTCTTGTTGTCGAAAATTAAAAATCTAACTTGAAAAATTACGATCCTTTTATTGCATTTGTTTGTGTTATTTCATATGATTGTTGTGGTTTGAGTCTCGTAGAATATTTTCGCATCATATTGCATAAGGACCGTTTGTGTAACACCCCAAACCCGGCCCAAACATTACGACCGAATTTGGTATGTTACAGAGGAAAATATTTTTGTAAAATCCCTTTAAGCAGATTTAAAATTTTTGTTGAAAACATTTTTGGTAATGAAGAAAACAAAAACTTAGTGTTGATTAAAAATACATAAAGTCATGTTGTTACCGATTTCACATGTACCCGCTGGTACAATAAAACATTTCGCGTTTGATTTTAAAAAAAAAACATGTGTATCCATTTTCAAGTCATTAAGTTGTTAAACAAATTATCCAAAATAGATAAAATAACCAAAATATAATCCTAGGAGGCCTTATTACAAATTAAGCAAAATAAACCAACAATAAAATAAAAGTAGTTCATAAATCATTTAATCCAAATGTTCACTGCATGGCCACCTCGAGTTCTTCCGGCTCCTTATCCGCGATCTACGAGTCACCTGAAAAATTAAAGGAGAAGGTGAGTCACCAAGACTCAATGGGTAACCCTTCCCCGGTTTAGTGCAACACATACACAAGTCATAACCAATTAACATGCACAAGTTTAATATGCACCCAACCTAACCATCCAAACGCCTTTCTCTACCCCGTGTGGTACCAAACCACTGGTGGTGCCGAACCACTGGTGACTCAAAGTCACAGTTGTGATACCAAATCACTGGAGATACCAAATCTCTGGTGTCCGAAGACACAAATTGAATGATGGGGCCAACCCATCGTGTGATACCAAATCACTGGCGTCGATCCCATATCTCAAATGTGGGGCCAACCCACGGTGGTGTTAACCACAGGGACGAGACGCTATGAGGTGCCAAACCTCTAGAGGTACCAAACCTCTGGTGACCGTAGTCACAATGTGTTACCAAAACACTGGTGTCCGTCGACACGAATATCACTACCCCCTCCACTCATAAAACCCACATCAATCAATGATATTTAACAGCATCCAACATATATATCATGAGCCATATATTATAATCCGCATATACCAAATATGCCATGCTTCCCAAAAGCATCATAAGAAAGCTCTTAACAACAAAGACTTACCCGAATCCTTGTTTATACCATGATGGTATTACATCCGAATCTACACAATCTGATTAAGCATACATATAACACTTAGCACATTAAATAGTTATAAGGTGTGTATGTACACACCTGTCACCAACGATAGTCCTAAATCCCGAAAAGTCACTCGGCCACCTTAGATTTCTTGCTCCTATATTCAGCCAAACACAAGAGTTAGGGACATGGATTATTTGGCCAAACCAAATAATTCTACGGGGTTATCACATGAACCCGAAACCTCACCTAATCGCCTTTGAGTACTAACTACAGTAACCGGTACGCGAATCTGCTTCACTTCCCTACAATCGGCAACCATTAATAATAATAGCCTTCGGCTTTTGAATAATCAAAAGAATAATCCTTTAAAATAAATCCTTACCACCTTCAATATTCGGCCAAGATACTTCTAAATGGAAGAAAAGAGTTTCGGCACACCCAAAGGAGTATATTCGGCTAATAAAGAAATTATTGAGAAGAAAGGGAAATAGGGGCTTCAGTTTTGAGAAGAAAAGAAAAGAAATAGATGGAAGATGATGGTGTAGGAGATTCGGCCAAAGTCTAGAAAAAAAGAAAGAATGGTTTTTGGTTTTGATAAAGGTTGAAAGGAGAGTGAAAAAGAATTGATCAAAGGAAGAAAAAGAGAGATGGAAGAAATGATATTCGGTCAACACAAGTTTTACCAAAGAAGAAAATGCACAAGATACAAAAATGTAGTTTGGTTCAAAAGGACAAATGAGAGAAAGAAAGTGGTATTTTGTTTCAAACAAAATGAAGCTAACATCAAAAGAAATTTTGCACCAAAAGTACCCTAGACATTCGGCCAAAGATGATAGTTTTTGGAGAGAAAAACAAATACCAAAAAGATGCACAAAACAAAAGATTGGCTAACATCCCCCCCAAGCTACCTACCAAAAATTCGGCCACTCTCCCTAGCCTTACATGCCGTCCACATACATGCACTAAGGCATAGGATTTCTTTCCAAAACATCCTCCACCTTCCATGCCTTTGTCCCCTCATTATACCATAAACTCAAGATTCTTATCCCTAACTTCAAGCTTTCCATAACAAATTTTCAACTTACCAAAAGATGGAAATCCAACCTATCATAAACATAGGTTGACCGGCCATTAATGCTAAAACACAAAAATAAACTTTCAAAAAGCTAAACATACTACTCGAACCTCTAACCTCAAGCTATAAGTTCAAACACCATAACCACTTTGCCACTAGTTCCTCATGTGCTTTAATTAACACTTAAATTAACTTAAGTGCTAAGCTCACTTAATCCACTTCATTAAATAAACCATACTAAAATTTATTCTACTAAACCGTGCCTACTCAAGACCCCTCATTAAGTCTTATAACACCACGAATAATAACACAGCAATTCAAACATAAGAAAAAAAAAATTCAATCACAAATAACCCCAATTTTAGGATGTTACAGTTTGGTCTTACCTTTTTTAAGTGGGAGTGAGAAGCTACTCCTTTGTGAGGTTTTCACCTCCGTGCAAGATAATGGATCACTTTCGGGATACATCCGTACCTATGTCTTCGTGAGATTTTCATCTCCCTGCAGCCATAGGGAAATGTATTCCCCTGAACTGAACTCGGTCCATATGAGCCTATAATGGGTGAGGATCGAGGAATCTGCTGGTTCGGGTACCTCAACTTTAGAACCAAACCGCATGTAGAAGACCCTAGGAGCCCACCCTAGATAGCACTGCGCCAAACCCTAGCGGTTACCCAGATAGGTGCTTGATTTTTTTTTCATTTGCTTTGAGTTTTGTTTTTGTATATTGTACTGACTTATTGTGTTTTTGCTATATTTGCATGTCATTTTATATTTAAAAGAGTGTCGATTCACATTCGATTACTAAATTAGAGAGCTTGTCATGGAGAACGAATTTCTTGATAAAGTGGAAGATAATGCGACTGCCCGTATGTGGTCAGAGAAAACGCAATTAGAGAAAGGGGATAGTCTAGCCGTGGGGTACACATCAGAATTATGGGACTACACCCGTATCAGCGTGATGCAAAAACCTTCAAGAATTAAAAGAGCTATGGGATCAGTGGAATGATGAGACCAAGCAGTTGTTCTACTATAATTATGGGGATTTGCCGTATCTACTCGACATCAAGGTAGACGAGCATTTATTCCGGGCCCTCGCTCTGTAACATCCTGAATTTTTGGGCCTATGCGTTTAATGGGTGGATATGTTTAATGTGTTAATTTAAGTGTTAGGGGTCCAAATTGGGCTCAGGCTTAGGCAGAGGCCTTGATTAAAATTATCTGTTTGGGCATTATAGGGTTTAAAAGGTAGTATCTATGTTTAAAATACCAAAGTGGGCTTGTGGCCCAATCTTAGGAGGTGACGCCACACAAGGGAGTAAGGGGCCCAAATTTAAGTTTCATGGAGCCCAATTCTTTTAATTTAAGTTAGCTAAATTTTGGGCATTAGGATTAGTTGGAGTGGATGGCAACAAGGCTAAAATTTAGGGGTTTTAATGTTTAAAATATGTGGATAATAAGCAGATAAAGGCTATTATTTAGGAATTTATTTTATGAGGATAATAAGCAGATAAAGGCTAAAATTTAGGGATTTTAATGTTTAAAATATGTGGATAATATGCTGATAAAGGAGGGAGGAGTTAGAGATAATTAAGACTCTTTTAGATGAGCCAGTAGATTAAGATAAAGGAGAAAAGATAGGATTTATCTGCAATGTTAGGTAAGTGCTGAAATTTCTATAAATAGGGGGAATATCTCTTCAATTTCGGCATTTGGGGTTTTTCTCTCATTCTTTTCTCTTCTTCTCTGAGTAAAAGCCGAAAACTCCTAAAGTTCCATCTTCTTCTTCATTCTCTGCAAAAGCCAAAATCTCTAAGCCTATTCCCTCATCTTCACTTTGATTCAAAAGACGAAACTACACCTATTCTTCTCCTTAATATTCATTGGCTGAATCTCCCTTAGCCATCTTTTCAATTTTTAGTTCTTTCAAAAGCCGAAAGCGCGATAGATCATCTTTCCGGGATTTTTACTAGAAGCCGAAACTCATAGATCTCTAAGTTATAGAATCGTGTTACATTGAGATTTCAAGGTAAGAGGATTTGTTTATTCATATATATAAAATCGGGTAGAATACTAACTATGGCCGAATATAGGAGAGGCCTATTTTCACATCTTTCCGGCTTTTTGAGCAAAGTTGTAGATCGGTCTAGCAAGGGTATCGACATTAATCAGGTGTGTAATACTTCCCCACCCTTTAGATCTGTGTGACTAATATATGTTCATAAGTTTATATGTTATGATAAATGCCGAAATCTCGACTTAATGTGGGAAGCCCAAAAAGGGTAACGCAAATCGCCAGGTCAGTGAATAATCTGATTAAATGTTATAAGTAATTTGCTTGTATATGATTGCATGGGTTGGGTTGATGAAAGGAGGAAGTTATACGTTATATGTGTAGCGATTTATACTTTGATCTGTTATATGTTGTAGCGGCTAATGCCGTGATCTGTTATAAGGGCTTCGGCCATAATCTGTTTATGAGCAGCAAGACTGCCATCAAGGCGTGTAGCAGTGTGGGTTGATTGTAGAAATCCCCAATGGTGTGAATGGCTGGTACAGGGGCGTGTAGCGGATGGAAACCTAGGATTTGGGTTGGGCTTGCATATTAATTTTTATTATGTATATTAAATTGTTTATTTTGTTTTATGGGGCTAAGGCCCACATCTAATGGTGCATGAGGGTTGCACACTGAGTCTCACGACTCAACCAATTAATTAATATTTCAGGTAGCACTTAGTGCATTGGACCGGGCTGGAGAGGAGCGCAAGGTGGCCATGCAAAAGAACATCTGGATCCAACAAAAAGACTCAAGTTATTATTTTATATTTTTAGTTAATGGATTTTAAATCTCGTTGTAATAAGGCCATGGGCCACTAGTTTATATTTTTTTTTTATTTTGGGCTTTAATTACTTTTAGTTATTTAAATTCTTATTGAACTAATGCATGTATTTAAATTTGGGTTTTTAATTCATAAAGGCATATTTTATTTAAACTATCAACTATTTATTTTTTCGAATAAAAGGATAAACTTTAGAAAAATATTTTCGAAAATACGACATGTTTTCCAAAATTTTCTTAGTGACATACCAGATCCGGTCGTGGTGTTTGGGCCGGGTTTGGGGTGTTACACGCTCAGTATTGGAACCCTGCATATAGTTGTTTTACCTTTGGGAGGGTAGATTCAGTGCCCACTATGGAAGAATATACAGCCCTACTGCGTTGTCCAAAGGTTCAAGTTGATAAAGCTTATTTTAGAGCTGCTTATGTCCCGACCTTTTGGAAGAAATTGATGAACATTACAGGAATGAGCGAACAGTGGATTACAACTAGGATCAAGCAAAAAGGTGAGTGTAAGTGCATCCCATGGAAGAATTTGAGGGATTTGATTCTAGCACATCCTGATACGAAAAAGAGAGTCGATGTGTTTACTTTGAGCATCTACGGACTAATGATCTTCCCTAGGGCATTAGGGTATGTAGACGAGGCGGTCTCGGATCTCTTTGATCAACTTGATAAAAGGGTCACACATGTTCCTAAAATCTTGGCCGATACATTTAGATCTTTGAACGCATGTAGAAGGGCCGGTGAGGGCAGATTTATAGGGTGCGCACAGTTGTTAACTTGGTTCCACAATCATTTCTGGAGGGTGGATAAGGTTTTTTATCGGGTTTTCTCCGGGAATTACTCCCCATTAAAGGAGATAGTGGCCACGCCAAGAAGAGATGACATATTAGAGGAAAATTGGATAGCACTCCTCCAAAATCTTCAGGAAGAAGACGTCGAGTGGAAAGCTCCTTGGTTGATTCCCGACGAAATTCTTTACCGATGTGGGAGTTTTGACTGGGTCCCTTTGCTTGGGATTTGGGGAGCTGTTGGGTGTGCTCCTTTGCTCGTATTAAGGCAATACAGATCAAGACAGTTCATACCAACAACGCATGGGCTAGCTCAATGTGAGTTTTCGTACAGGGGAGATAACTACAAGAAAAGGATAAAAGAGATTTCTAACGCTTGGAATCAGACTTGTCGAATGAAAAGGCTGGCCGTAGGTTCAATGACGACTCCTGAGTACAGTGGATGGTGGAGTAAAAAAATTAATGATAATATCCCCGGGCCGAATTTAGAAGGTGCTCGACTGATGGAAAAGTACTTACAAGTTGTCCCGTCAGAACTAGAAATCATAAAGCAAGACTTCGAGAGAAGGAATTTGGAACTTGAAAAGAAGATAGAAAAATTGGAGGAAGAAAAGGTGCATTTAAGGTTAGATGCCGATGTTTAAAAGCTAGAGGCTGAGAAATTAAGGAAAGGAAAGAATAAAGCCGAGGAAGACTTGGATAGTTTGAAGACAGATTACAAGAAATTGTGTTTATCGATGAGAATCATTAGATTGGGAAAAACGTCGGAGCAATGGCGATAAGAGATCCAAGAAGAAAGAACCAAAGCCAATCGGTGGGAGAGAAAATTCCAGAGGCTCAGGCACAGAAAAAGGCTCTAGAAAGGAGTTTGTTAGAAACCCAAAATGACAAAAGAGAATTAAAGGCTAGAGTGTCAGAACTTGAAAAATTACTTCATCAGTATAGAAATCGTAATTCTGCGATTGAGTTGAGGGCAAGTTTGAACAAGATTGAAGAAATGAAAGGAAAGATAGAAGAACTAGAGTCTGCATTGCAAATCTGTGAGCTTCGGGTAGAGCTTCTTGAGGTAAGAGAGGAACGTTGGAAGGAACAACTTCACAATTCTTAGAATCAAGTTAGGAATAGAGATTACATTATAGGCGAGGCCATGGCTCAGATTCGGGAGGTAGCCGATCATTTACAGACCTTGGAAATTTAGGCTGACATGCTAAGCGTGAAGTATGTGCTAAAATCAGATCGAGGTCAAGAGTTAGCTTCGTTGCTTAGGAAAGTTAAAACTTTGAGCATTAGGGCGAAGCCATATTTGTAATTCGTTTTATGTAAAGAATTTTGTTTTCTAGTAAAGCTTTCTAAATGAAATTGAATCAGAATCGACGTCTTTTTGCATTCATTTCATGCATTCGCATTACATCACATCATGTGCATTAAATTTCACAGAAAGACCCTAATTGGCTAAAATCATTTCAGAGTTAATCTGGAAGCCAACAAAAACTTACCAACCAAACATCATTACCGTACCCAAGCAAAGACAAAAGACATGGATCAAAGATTGGAAAGACTTGAACAACTCCAAAAAGAGATACAAGATCAACTACAATTGCAAATGCAAGAGCAACTGGCTAAAATCCAGCAAGACATGATGGACTGAATTTTGGAGCCCCAAAGAAATATGAAGACTCAGTTGACCCAACTGCTGACTGGAGGAATAGATAAAGGAAAGGGCCCCATGGTTAATGGTGGAGAAGATAATGAGGAACCTCTCTATCCTCTGGGTTTTACTCCAACAAATACACAGACACAACCTGAGGTGTACCCTCGAAGAACATCCGTCACGTTTAGGCCTTAACAATTTCAAGATGGTGTTTCGGTACCGATGAACTTTCAAGTTGGATCAGGTTCTATCCTAGGGGATAACCCAACTAATCCTGTTATCCCTGACCTTGACGAAGTGGCAGAAAAGGAAAGGGCAAGGACAAAATTGCCAAAGCAGTTAGAGGACCAATGTAAATGGCTGGAGGAAAAATTCAGGGCAATGGAAAACGCTGATGTCAGCATGGAATTGACGCCAAGGATCTGAGTTTGGTCCCAGATCTAGTACTCCCTCCCAAGTTCAAAACTCCGGAGTTTGAAAAGTACAACGGGACTAGTTGTCCTGAAGCTCATATCACCATGTTTTGTCAAAATATGACAGGATATGTTAATAATGATCAACTATTGATCCACTGCTTCCAAGACAGTCTGATTGGGTCTGCAGCTAAATGGTACAACCAACTGAGTTGTGCCAAAATCAATTCATGGAAAGACTTAGCACAAGCTTTTATGAAGCAATATAGCCATGTGACGGACATGACACCCGATAGAATCACACTACAAAATATAGAAAAGAAGCAGAATGAGAGCTTCAGGCAATATGCCCAAAGATGGAGAGAGGTGGCGACGCAAGTCCAACCACCTCTTTTGGAGAAAGAAACCACGATGCTTTTCATCAACACTCTGAAAGCCCCGTTCATTAACCATATTTTGGGAAGCGCTACCATGAGCTTCTCAAATATGGTAATGACCGGCGAGATGGTTGAAAATGCCGTAAGGAGTGGGAAGGTAGATGCAAGGGAAAGTACCAAAAGGTCAAATCCGAAGAAAAATGACAATGAAGTGGATAACATGAGCAAGTTTAGTAAAGGGTATCCCAAGCCAATCACTATGGGCCATGTAACACCCCTATCCTGTAACCGTCACCGGAATAGGTAAGGGGTATTACCGGACTTGTAACACAGTTTGGAACAGTAAAATTTTAACTTTTATCAAACATCATCTCAATTCAATAATATCAAGCATTCATATTCATAACATGCTTAAAACGAGCATATAAAATTCTAATTACACAATGGGGAATAATTTAATAACATATAAAAGATATAGGAAAACTTACGAAATAGGGTCACACGGTCAAGTCACACGCTCGTGTGCTCTGACCTTGTGGCACAAAACAGGCTTGGTTTAAGCCATTTTCACAACTCTTATGACATGTACCTACAAGCATCATTTGCATAACATGTTCAAGTATATATATCATCTATACTAAAATGCCAATTAACAAAACTATCACAAGATGAATACATCATATAATACTTCTATATCAAATCAACCATTTTCACTCAAGCCATATCACATAGCTTGATCAAAATACAACAGATCATATCTCATTCATATACACAAGTGACCATATAATTCAACTTATTAACTAGCCTATACATGCCATATTATCCCACATCAAAGAGTTTAGAAATACCAATTACCCCTTAGATAGTGTGATAAAATCTTCGATGACTTCCAACCCAAGCGAGCATTTGAATCACTGTAAAATACAGAGAATAAACAGAGTAAGCTAATAAGCTTAGTAAGCTCGTATAATTAACAACACTATATAAAAGATTTAAGAATTAGCTTGTCATTTTAAGCAATTTGATTGCTTTTGAACCAGCCTTATTTAATTCAATATTTATTTCCTTAATAGTCATGTAATTCATGCGTAATTTATCACATCTACTCACGTATCACATGAATTTATCAATGTCACTTACTTGTCGAGTATTACACATATACCTGTACTGATCCGTATCCTCATTTCTATTTTCACATCGTCATCTTTTCAGTCAAATCAATGAAACTATCATTGAATACTCAGTATCTTGCTCATTAAGAACCATGTACTTGGTAGCCATCTATACTTATACCATATAAATATTACCTATTCATATTTCATCAAAACATCATTAGTAAAAAAAATAAGCATTTAAATTCACATAATATTCATATCAATTTATTTCCATTCAAATGACCTGTATCACATTCATATAACCGATAGCAGAATTATATCGTATAACATTAATTCATTAGTAAGAACAATAGTTCATCCATTCACAAGGAAGAAACCAAACTTATAATGTCTATTTAATATCTAATTCATCTCTCATTTCATTTATACCCATCAAACATCTCATATAAGATTTCATCTTGTAACTTATATAATTCATGTAACACATCATCTTTATAATTCATCTACTCGTGTAGCAGTCAATTCATGTAAATCATGTAATCTATATAACATATATTCATGTAAATCATATAACTCTTGTAGCAATATAATATCCATGTAATTCATGTAATTCGTATAGCATGTATTCGTATAAATCATGTAATTCTTGTAACATATAAATCATGTATACCAAGTATTATGTATCATGTTCACATATAATTGTAACATATAATCCATGTAACTTATATTTCATTTAGCATATAATCTCATATAAATTATGTAACATATATCATGTACTTCTTATATCTCTTATAACATTTATTTTATATATTACAAATCGGTAAATTACCGTTGATCCATTCAGAATTGGATAGGATACACGAATAATCACACATATCGTACAACGCCAACGTCCCAGACGTGGTCTTACATGCAATCACATATCGATGCCATATCGGCATAAAGTCTGCTAGGCATAAAGCTTATAATAATTCACCGGCATAAAGCCTGCTAGGCACAAGCCTGTATCACACACCGGCACAAGGCCTGCTAGGCTCAACGCCTGATTTAATACACCGGCATAAAGCCTGCTAGGCACAAAGCCTGATTTAATTCACCTGCCCAAGGCTTGCTAGGCTCAAAGCCCGAATATCACTGTTATAAAGTCATCTTATACATAATTCATATATTGAAAATTCTAGCTATTCCATAAAGTTCATACAGGCTTTCAAATGTCGTAATTCAGTCGAATTAAACTCAAATATATTATTTCCATGCATAATCATATTCAACTATCTCAATTATAACTCTATAAAATTCAAAACAGCATATTAAACTAATTTAAATTCAAAATTAACGATATTTAATATAATAATTTCTCAATTCATATATTTTCAATTCAATTAAAACATATATATTCAAATGCTCAGTTTGCATAAGTCGTGTTTATTATCCAGCCGAATTCCTGTACATTTTTTTTATTCAAGTACCAATTCATCTCATATCTCATTTACTCATATAGTTCTTGTACCATATAATATATTTAATCATATAATCATGTATTAGGAAACTTGTATTCAGATACTTGTAACATATAATTTTTGTATCAATTAATCATATAATTTGGTGGCAGCAACATATTCATAGAGCCGATAATTCTAGTAAATTATTCATTACGCATACATATATATATATATATATATATATATTCAATTTAAATAATAACACATATCGAATAGTTCGACTTTTAGCTATACGAACTTACCTCGTAATCCGTCGACTATTCGTCTACTTTCCGTTTTCCTTGATCTAATTCTGATAATTGTTTCTCTTGATCTATATTAATTCAAATTCAACCCGTTTAATCACCAACACGTTCAATTTAATCCATAAACATGTAATTTGACCTATTTATAAAATTACCCTTATACTATCACATTTTAACACTTTAGTCCATAATACATAAATATGCAAAATTACACAAAATTTTCATATACCCATTCATAACCGAATTTTCTATAGCATCAAAACAACCCATATTTTTATTTTATTCACATTTCTAGCCACAAAAATTCTCACAAAAATTCTATCTTTTTCAATTTAATCCCAAATACTCAATTTTGTCAAAAAATCACTTTATAAAACTTGTATATCTATAAACAACCATCAATAATTTATCAAGAAACATCAAAATACATAAGTATTCAACAATGGCACATTTTAAAAACATCACCAATTTCGGAAATTAGGCCATGGGCTTTGTAGATTACTAAGCAACGATCTCAAAAACGTAAAAATTATCAAAAACCGAGTTCAATACATACCTTAATCAAGCATCAATATAGCCGAACCTTAAAAATGTGAAAAAGAATTCTTTTCTTTCTTATAATCGGCCATGCATGAAGAAAATAAAGACATTTTTCTATTTTATTTTACTAATATAACATCTATTAACCAATTTACAAATTTACTAATAAAGCCATGCAAACTTAAGCCCATTACCTTCCATTCAAAAAGGAAATAGTATAATTGCCATGCAAGGACTCCCACTAAGACAACCAATGTCATTGAAGCCATTTATGCAATAGAACTCATAGTTATCGCTTTACACGATTTAGTCCTTTTTACCGACTTAACTATTGAATCGATTAAAATTTCTTTATGAAACTTTTATACCGTAATACTATCATGCTGAAAATACTAATAGAATAATAAAATAAATATTTTGACTCAGTTAGGCGGTCCCGAAACCACTCATTCTGATCAGACTCAAAATTGGGCTATTACAGGCCAGCCAAGGGTCGTAACCACCAACTATCAAGGCCCTTCAAGGCAAGAATCCAACTCGAGGTCGAACTCAGAAAAATTCCATTTCACTCCCATCCTCATGATGTATAGGGAGTTATACCAAAATCTGTTTGATGCCCATGTGGTATCTCCGTTCTACTGAGAACTTATGCAGCCCCCGTTTCCCAAATGGTACGACGCGAACGCCCAATGCGAGTACCACGCAGGAATCACAGGACACTCGATAGAAAATTGCACCATTTTCAAAAAATTAATTGAAAGGCTCATCCGAATCGGCATTGTGAAATTTGACAATCCGTCTGGTGTAGAAAATCCGTTACCCAACCATGCTGATAAGGGGGTAAACGCGATAATTGAGAATACAGGGAAGAGAATCAAGAAGGATATTGCAGAAGTAAAAACCCCCCATTGAAATGGGTTTTGAAACAAATGATAAGCATGAGATTAATCATTCAGAATTCGGAGGAGACACCCTAAGGGATGAGGAGCTATTGTGAATTCCACGCTGAAGGAGGTCATGAAATCCAAGAGTGCACTGAATTCAAAGCTTTGGTGCAGAGCCTAATGGTTAATAAAGAGTTGGAATTCATTGAAGAAGTCAAAGGTCAGAAGGAATGTTGGGAAATCTGAACATTAACACTGTATCCGAAGAGGGAGCCAGAGAAGAGAATTCATCAGGAATTTGCCCTTGCGTACCTGGGAATGTTTTGAGCAATGGGGCTGCGGAAGAGATCCCTGTATTTTTGAAAGACAATTCGGAGTAATGTCCAAAACATGCTTATTGCTTTAAGCCTAGGAGCAATAAGAATCATTTTGTGAAATAGGCTTATGTCTAGTATCTTTATTTCAATAAAAATGCATCTTTGTTTCAATTCAAGGAAATATTCTTTTATTGTTTCCATTTCATTCATAATCATACCATAACAAGTAAATATTCTTAGATTCTTTTGTTCTTCGGATCTTTCTTCTTCTTCCCTATAACAGGTCTTCAGATATCAATAATATGAACGACACTGCTATTGACTCAGAACCTCTTTTTGAGCAAGATATATGTCCAGAAGAACCTCAGGACTTTGAAGATGACCGATACTGTAGCTCACTTCCTGATTTGTTAAGAATAGTAGAACAAGATGAGAAACAGATCCCACCTTACAAAGAATCAATAGAATCTATGGCCTTTCTATATGTGGGGCATGGATGTCATTGGGCCGATCATACTGAACGCTTCTAACAAGTATCGACTCATCTTTGTGATTGTCGATTACTTCACCAAGTGGGTGGAAGTTGCCTCATATGTCGATGTCACAAAGTCGACAGTCAGCAAATTCTATGTCGATATGGAATCCCAAAAAGAGATCAAATCTGACGATGATTAAATTTGAACAACAGCACGACATCAGCAGTTGGCAGTCTGTTCAAGATTAAACACCGTATCGCCCCAAAATGAACAGTAAAAAAAAGGGATCGCGGGGAAAATGATTGAGACTCATGAAGATTGGCATTTGTGCTTGTCGAACGTCTATTAGGACCCCCACCGGGGCAACGCTTTTCTCATCGATTTATGGAATGAAGGCGGCTTTGCCCATTGAAGTTGAGATTTATTCCCTCTGAGTTTTGCTAGAGTTGAAGTTGGATAAAATAGAATAGATCTAATTTCGATATGATCAAGTAAACCTGATTGAAGAAAAGAGGTTGAAAGCTATCCGAGATTATGACGAAAAGGTTCGTCCCAGAGAATTCCATGAGAGGGATCTAGTTTTGAAAAGGATTATTCCCATATAAAAGGATTTCAGAGGAAAATGAATATCAAATTAGGAATGACCTTATGTGGTAAAAAAGGTCTTCTCTGGGGGAACACTGATATCAACTAATGGAGGGCAAGACTTTGCCTAATCTAGTGAATTCTGATCCAATCAAGAACTCCCACACCAAAAAAAAAGAGAGGAAAAAGGAGAGGCCAGGAAAGAGGAAAAAAGAGGAAAAAGAGGAAAAATTCTAATCCAAAAGGCGCCTTGAGACCAAAGGGGGTTTTGAATTGAAAACCCAGGAAAGGGCAATTCAAATTTTGATCGAAGGTAGGGCATGCGGTAGTCTTGTCTTCTCCAAATTAACAAGAAGGAATGATGCTACATATTGGGGCATCAACAAAGTACTCTAATTCTTCTAAACACATATCAAGTTCAAGGGATCCTCAAGAAGTTTTGTGCGGAGAAGCTCATGCTGAGATATCTCGGGCACCTCTTTTCACCTTATTCATTTTGAATCTTAGCAAAATTTGCTATCTTGATTAATTCATTTTCGAACTTTGCTCCCAATAAAATTTCATCTTATCCATTGTGATAATCTTTTTCAAGCATTTTTCATTGAAATAATGATTATTGGACCAATAATACTCAAGCAAAAGGAGTTTTTCATATTACTTTAGAAGCTTCTAAATAGTACGAGGACCTGAAACAGGACCATTAGTCAAAACTGACCAAATTCATGAGTTAAAAACATTTGAGAAAGAATAGTTCAAATTATGACTATTTATCCAAATCTTCTGTCAAAGATACCAGCTAAACAAGAAGGCACGGTAGCATATCAGTGATAGAATCTTGATGAATGATGAGCAATGACAACTTAAGCATTAAAAAGGGATCATTCTCGAAAAATGAAATTTTGCATTCATGCAAACGTCATTCATACACATCCAAATAGGAGCATTTAATTCATTCCGATCATGACTTCCTAATCATTTGCCACAAAGATAGGCCCATGAAATGAATTTTATAGGTCGTGTTACCTAGAGAATGGTGCAATAGACCAATGAAGTTACAAGTCTTATCTCCCTAAAGTTGCAGTAGAGCAGACTGAATATAGCAAATCTTATTTCTCTGAAGTTGCAGCGGAACAAATTTAAGCTGTCAATTACAAGTCCTATACCTCTGAAGTTGCAGTAGGTCGGATCAAATCTATCATGGCGAATTTTATCTCCCTGAGGTTACAGTGGAGCAGATCGAAGCCGCAAATCTTATCTCTCTGAAGTTGCAGTAGAGCAGATCATGGCAAACCTTATCTCCCTGAAGTTGCAATGGAGCAGACTGAAGATAGCGAATCTTATTTCCCTGAAGTTGCAGTGGAACAAATTGAAGCTATAAATTACAAACCTAATCTCCCTGAAGTTGCAGTGGAGCAGGTTGAAGTTACAAGTCTTATCTCCCTGAAGTTGCAGTGGAGCAAATTGAAGACAGCAAATCTTATTTCCCTGAAGTTGCAACGGAACAAATTTAAGCTACGAATTACAAGTCCTATACCTCTGAAGTTGCAGTAGGTCGGATCAAATCTATCATGGCAAATCTTATCTCCCTGAAGTTGTAGTGGAGCAGATCGAAGCCACAAATCTTATCTCCCTGAAGTTGCAGTGGAGTAGATCAAAGCCACAAATCTTATCTCCCTGAAGTTGTAGTGGAGCAGATTGAAGACAACAAATCTTATTTTCCTGAAGTTGCAGCGGAACAGATTTAAGTTACGAATTACAAGTCCTGTACCTCTTAAGTTGCAGTGGGTCGGATCAAATCTATCATGGCGAATCTTATCTCCCTGAAGTTACAGTGGAGCAGATTGAAGCCACAAACCTTATCTCCCTGAAGTTGCAGTGGAGCAGAATGAAGACAGCAAATCTTATTTCCTTGAAGTTACAGCGGAACAGATTGAAGCTACAAGTCTAATATCCCTGAAGTGGATCGAAGCACCAATTCCTACACCCCTGAAGATGCGGTGGAATGGAAGGAGCTACTTGAAGAAAAGAAGCACCAAAAGAAGTCAAAACTCAGCAAGATCAGGCAAAATTGGCCCTTTTAAAGTCTTTGCTTCGTTCCTGTTACACTACAACAAGCAAAGAGTGGCAGCTGTAATAGGTCAATTTTGGCCTGGCCTAATTCACAAAAATAATAAATACAAAGTCCAAAATTAACAGTCTAAAATTACAAAAAAACAAGCCCAAAATTACTAAGCCCAACTGGCCCAACCCTTAAGTATAAAAAAAGATACCCTAAAGGTTTCCTCTTCAGCCGCCGCCGCCACGTCAACAGCCTTCAGCCCACTCCACGTCGCCACCACGTACGGCCTCCGTACGAACCTGCAAAAGAAGGACAAAACGACAGTAGAAAAGAAATAACAAGAACAAATAAATATTATATTTTTTATTATTATTTTTTCTCAATTTTTGGCTATAAAGCCTTGTATTATTCTGTAAAAACGGGAGGGGGGAGGGGGGAGGGGAGATTAATAAGAACAGAAAAAACTTTCTAAAGGATCTTTTTTTCTATTGATTTTCTAAAGGCACTAAGACAAGGATACCATGTAAGACCATGTTTGGAACATGGCATTTGGTAAGACAAGGATACCATGTACGACCATGTTTGGAACATGGCATTTGGTAAGATAATGATATCATGTAAGACCATGCCAATGCATGGCATTGATAAGTTTTATAAGGCAAGGAAATCATGTAAGACCATGTCAAGACATGGCATTGATGAGTTACTATAAGGCAAAGGTCCCATGTAAGACCATGCCGAGGCATGGCATTGGTGAGTTCATAAAACAAGGATAACACGTAAGACCATGTCAAGACATGGCAATGGTAAGTTCAAAAAGGAAAAGGTTCCCGAGTAGTCCAAAAAGTAAGTCAAAGAAATGAAAAGGTGAGAACATGAAGAAAGAGTACAGGTATGAGTACAGGTATGCATTTAAGGCTTATTTAATATTGAGATTGTAAGTATGAGATTATCAAGTATTAAGTAAGTGATGAGTTTTCAGTTATGCTTGTGACACTTTATGACATGATTAGCAATATGCCTATATTATGAAAGAGTACTCATGTGTTAAGTGAGAATGTTGCAGGTATGTAAGCAAGCTATTAAGTAAGGTGCCCTTTGTATTCTGAGCCTTTGGTAAGGTTACCGATGAGTTCACTGGGAAAATCGATAAAGTGAAATTATGTGTGGCTTGTAGTGATAAGTGTAGGTATATGCATGTGTAACGTATGAGCAATATGCTCGATATGTAATCGAAAATTAGAAAGATTGTTATAGGTAAGTAATGAATACAACTAAAGTGAGTGAGAGCAAAAATTTACAAATAAAACTGTTTTGGACAGCAGCAGCTACGTGATTTTGAAAAATCACCAATAATAGTATAAATTGAATTATAATTTGGATAAGATATTGATTTAAAGCTTATTGAGTCTATTTTCATATAAAATAAATAGATCAAACAAAGGATTTGTATACTTTGAGATATTTAAATATTTGTGAGACTGGTTTAGAATGACTACGTGATCCCCTGCTCTGTCTTGGAAAAATCATTAAAACTTGTACAAAACTAATTATGTGATATAATTTATATTCCTGAAATTCTGAATGAGTCTAGTTTCAAATAAACTAAACAACAAGGTCATATGAATTCTGTACAAGGAGATAATTGATTTGTAGTGAAGAGAGGTCATAATAGTCAAACAGTGAAACAGGGGAAATTTTAATGAATAAACTGTACTAATTGGAAAGACCAAAAATTCTAGAAATTTTATGGTATGAAGATATGTGAGTCTAGTTTCAGAGAAAATTAGCGTTTTGTAATTTGGAGCTCTGTAGTTCAAGAAATAAATAATTTAGTGACAGCGATTCAAGTAGATAGATTAATGTGAACATGAGTAATAAGGTATAAGCATGTGATTTAATGATTGTATCAGTTAGAGAACTTGTTGTGAGGATTTGCCTCGTTGAGGCTTTGGTAAGGTTACAAATGAGTAAGTTGAGAAAGTAAGAACTTAGCATTATTTATGCAAGTTATGACAGCTTAGTAGTAAGCTAAATTCATTGCTAATGCTTATTATTTTTTACATGTGAACTTACTAAGCTTTATAAGCTTACCCCCTTTTCTTTCCCATGTTTCAGAATCCTATTAAACAAGCTCAGGCTGAAGGTCGTCAGAGATCGCTTCACACTATCAAGCTATCTATGGGTATCTTTATTTATAAATGGTTTAAGTTATGGCATGTGTAGGGGCTTGACTAAGTCATTTTGTATATGTGTTAATTAATTTGATTAAACGTATTGCTTCATAACGGTAATAAGGATTATTCTATATTTAGCCATGAGTTGTGGCTCATATTGGTCATGGAGTTATAATGCTTGTGTATGCATGTGTTTGTTAAAGTTTAAATTATAAGTGAAATTTTGTGGCTCGGGATTTGGTAGAATGTATTGTTAAGTTTGGTAATGCCTCGTACCCGGTTCCGGCGTAGTATACGGGTAAGGGGTGTTACATTTAGTGGTATCAGAGCTTTGGTTTAGTCGGTTCTCAGACTACCATAGTGAGTGTGAGAGTCTAGTTATACATGCCATATTGCATTGTGATAGTGTGACGACTCCCGACCCTGATGTAAATTGTTTTATTAGACAGATGCACACTTCAACCGAGCTAAATTTGATAGTGCAGACAGTGTGTTTATGATGAGTTGAGACTCGTAAAAAGTAAGAATAGTAGTTTATGATGTTTATGTGATGATGAATAAATTGTGGATGGGAATTTCTCTTGAAATATGAAAGATGAGATGAAAGGAAAGTTTGTGCTATGATAAGTGTTCATGTTTGATTGGCATTTGTATGATGCTATAAGTATAACTTGTGAAATTAAGTGAATGTTATGAGTAATTTTACTCGAGATTTATGAATGAAAGTATAAGTGCACTTGTTTGTATAACATGATAGGAAGGTTGTGTAAAATGAGTATGCATGTTAAGTTACTTGAAACAAAATATATATATATTGATGAGTGTTAAGTTATATGCATGAGTATATAAGAGGCAAGTCAGAGGCGTTACAACCTCACCCCCTTCCAATAAGGTATGTTATAAAAAAATTTCATCAAATTTAGACCGAATGGGTTTACAAGTGGAAGACTAAAGAGTTGAATTATAGATTAATTGACAACGTGATCAGAGTTGAGAATGGTTTAGTAAATGAACACAGTTGCAGAAAAGATGTCAGATTAATATGAAAATCATTTGGATTCCGAAATGTTATAGTTAAAGAAAGGTTAGACTCAGCTAATTAACTCATCCAGGTATGAGGCCTAAAGTATGTAATTGCTGGAATTCATTCTGAATTTATTTCTATTTGCAATTGGAATAATATCAGATTAGTAATGACAGAATTAGATAGTGAAATCATGATCGAGATGTATTAATGACTGAATGTAGTGTTTATGGTTGAGATATTACAGCAATCTCTTTCGACTATTATATGTTTCCATTTACTCTCAGAGGTATATATATCTGCAAGATTTCGAATGAAATTCCTATAGTATAAGAATGTCAGCTAAATTTACAGGTAGATGAAAGCATTGTAGTCTATTTGAGCTATGATCGAAATTGCTCTATCTTTTCTGGTTTTCTGCATCATGCACAGATAGAAAGTTGACGATAAGGTCCGTATGATGTTAGCGTCCAGTTTTACTAGCTATTACTCAATAAAAATAAAGGAAGATTGTGTGGCTTTTGTTAAGATTATTTTTAGTACTTATGAGTATTTTCTGTGTAGCTCTATGTTTTGAGATTTTGTTATTTCTGTTTCCTTAATAAATTATTGTTCAAAGTATCAGCCATGAGATATCAGTAGGAAATGTTCCATTGATGAAAATGGTTTCTTCTTATTATTAAAATGCTTATGATGATTATAAGTTTTGACTTGATGGTGAGAGTACTTCGATACAGTTACCAGATGTATAAAGATTGTGCTTTTGTATTGGTTGTTATGGAAATTTGTGTTTAAATTTCTCCGATGATCGAGATGTTTTGTTTTCAGCCGGGACATTATCTACTAAAGTAATTGAGAAGTTAGTCTTGTTATGGTACTATGATTTTTAAGCTGTATGAGTATTGTGGCATCAGTATAGTTAAGTGCTTCGACGAGTAACAATTGAAGTAAATTCTATTATAAGTTTAATCTTTCTCTAGATTTGAGAAGAAATTGAAGTTGGCAAAGTGTGAATGATAGGAAGTTCAACTTAAACCTGTGTATTGGTTTTCATTTTCAAATGATCTTGATACATATATCAGCGAGTTAAAGATAGAATGTTATGATGTCTAGCACAGTGATAATTATCTGTTTATTTAATAAGTAAGATGTTGAAGATGCCGAGACTATATGAGAAGATCAAAGTGACTTGTGAAACTAGACCTAAATCCATTAACTGGTGAGATTTTCGTGGACGAAAATCCCCAAAGGGGGGAGAGTTGTAACAGCCCGATTTTGGGCTTAGTCGGAACAGTGGTTTCGGGACCACAAATCTGATGTTGAGAAATTTATTTTATTTATATTTTTATGGTCTACAATTTCACGGAATGATTTCGTGAAAATCTCATTCGAAAATTTTGACGTTTAGGCTCTCAATTTAGTCAAAAGGACTAAATTGTAAAAAGTGCAAAAGTTGAGTTCTACATGTTAGAGGTGTCCAATTGTTATGAAATTTTAAATTCGATGTCCTTAAATGATAATTAGGCCATTGGTTAAGTTGGTGGACAAAAATGGACATGGATGGGTATGTTTCAAAAGATTTTTTAAGGGGCATTTTGGTAATTTAGTGAATTAAATGAATTAAAAACAAAATTTAAATGCCAGATTTGTCCATCTTCAAGCTTAGGCCGAATTTAACATGCGGGAAGCCATGGATAGGGTTTTCAAGCTTTCCAAGCTTCATGGTAAGTCCATTCTAGCCCCGTTTTTCATGTTCTTTACGTTTTTGGAGTCCAGATAACTTGATTTAGCTTATTCTAGCAATAATTTAACCTAGGGTTCATATTAGGAAAAATACCCATAGGTGAAATGTATTTATTTTGATGTTTTATGGCTGAATATGAAGCTTATAATTATGTTAAACAACTTTTACTAAGCAATTTTAATTGAAAACGAGTAAAACGACATAATCGGCAAAAATACCTAATGTCCATAAGTGCATGTTAGAGCAAGAATTTGATGTTGCCATAGAAGGGAAAAATGATTAGCATGTTATAAAACATAAGAATAAGGATGAAGTTTAATTTTCGAGCCTAGGGGCAAAATCATAATTATGCAAAAGTTTAGGGGCAAAATTGTAATTTTACCAAAGTGTGAGTTAGGGACTGTTTTGAGTAGTACATTAATTAAATAAGTTAAATGTGATGTCTTAGACCCCAAAAAATGAGATTTGGACCTAGAACGGGAGGAAAATCGAAAATCGGGAAAGTTGGTAAAATGACCGTTTTGGTATCGAGGTAAGTTCATATGTTTAATAAGCATTTAATTATGCATATTTGAATGATAAATTGATATTTTGGCCATAAATATTATAGTATTGAGTTTCAGATATAATGATTAATGTTCGATAATAATTCGATGTTGGAAAGAGAACTTGTATAATTTATATGTTAGACCATATTTTGTATTATGGCTTTGTATGATAACAAGAAAGTATTGACTAGCATAGTTTGATGAGAATAAGTTAAGTTGATGATATGATGAGATTTAGAATGTAAGTATGTAAGTTGAGTAGCATTTTATTATTATGCAATTATTGTTATTAGTAATGTTATTATTGAGTTATGCGACTAACCTTGAGAATTTGAGCAGGTATGTTTCAGCTATGACTTGACAAGGCATTGATATCTCAAAGTCCATGGCTATACCATGGCAATTAAGGAAGAATTGACGGAAAAGTCCATGTTCATAACATGGCATTTAAGGAGGAATTGACGGTTAAGGATACCATGTAAGACCATGTCAAGACATGGCATTGGTAAGGCAAGGATCCCGTGTAAGACCATGTCAAGACATGGCATCGGCACTGATTAAGGACTCCATGTAAGACCACATCAAGATGTGGCATTGGCACTAAGACAAGGATACCATGTAAGACCATGTTTGGAACATGGCATTTGGTAAGACAAGGATACCATGTAAGACAATGTTTGGAACATGGCATTTGATAAGATAAGGATATCATGTAAGACCATGTCAAGACATGGCATTGATGAGTTACTATAAGGCAAAGGTCCCATGTAAGACCATGCCAAGGTATGGCATTGGTGAGTTCATAAGGTAGGATACCACGTAAGACCATGTCAAGACATGACAATGGTAAGTTCAAAAAGGAAAAGGTTCCCGAGTAGTCCAAAGAGTAAGTCAAAGAAATGACAAGGTGAGACATGAAGAAAGAGTACAGGTATGAGTACAGATATGCATTTAAGGCTTATTTAATATTGAGATTGTAAGTACATGAGATTATCAAGTATTAAGTAAGTGATGAGTTTTCAGTTATGCTTGTGACACTTTATGACATGATTGGCAATATGCCTATATTATGAAAGAGTACTCATGTGTTAAGTGAGAATGTTGCAGGTATGTAAGCAAGCTATTAAGTAAGGTGCCCTTTGTATTCTGAGCCTTTGGTAAGGTTACCGATGAGTTCACCGGGAAAATCGATTAAGTGAAATTATGTGTGGCTTGTAGTGATAAGTGTAGATATATGCATGTGTAACATATGAGCAATATGCTCGATATGTAATCGGAAATTAGAAAGATTATTATAGGTAAGTAATGAATACAACTAAAGTGAGTGAGAGCAAAAATTTACAAATAAAACTGTTTTGGACAGCAGCAGTTACGTGATTTTGAAAAAACACCAAAAATAATATAAATTGAATTATAAGTTTGATGAGATATTGATTTAAAGCTTATTGAGTCTATTTTTATATAAAAGAAACAGAGTAAACAAAGGATTTGTATACTTTGAGATATTTAAATTTTTGTGAGACTGGTTCAGAATGACTACGTGATCCCCTGCTCTGTCTTGGAAAAATCATTAAAAATTGTACAAAACTAATTATGTGATATAATTTATATTCCTGAAATTCTGAATGAGTCTAGTTTCAAATAAACTAAACAATAAGGTCCTATGAATTCTGTACAAGGAGATAATTGATTCGTAGTGAAGAGAGGTCAGAATAGTCGAATAGTGAAACAGGGGAAATTTTAATGAATAAACTGTACTAATTGGAAAGACCAAAAATTCTATAAATTTTATGGTATGAAGATATGTGAGTCTAGTTTCAGAGAAAATTAGCGTTTTGTAATTTGGAGCTCTTTAGTTCAAGAAATAATTTAGTGACAGCGATTCAAGTAGACAGATTAATGTGAACATGAGTAAGAAGGTATAAGCATGTGATTTAATGATTGTATCAATTAGAGAACTTTTGTGAGGATTTGTCTCGTTGAGGCTTTGGTAAGGCTACAAATGAGTAAGTTGAGAAAGTAAGAACTTAGCATTATTTATGCAAGTTATGACAGCTTAGTAGTAAGCTAAATTCATTGCTAATGCTTATTATTTTTACATGTGAACTTACTAAGCTTTATAAGCTTACCCCGTTTTCTTTCCCATGTTTCAGAGTCCTATTAAACAAGCTCGGGCTGAAGGTCGTCAGAGATCGCTTCACACTGTCAAGCTATCTATGGGTATCTTTATTTATAAATGGTTTAAGTTATGGCATGTGTAGGGGCTTGACTAAGTCATTTTGTATATGTGTTAATTAATTTGATTAAACGTATTGCTTCATAACGGTAATAAGGATTATTTTATATTTAGCCACGAGTTGTGGCTCATATTGGTCATGGAGTTATAATGCTTGTGTATGCATGTGTTTGTTAAAGTTTAAATTATAAGTGAAATTTTGTGGCTTGGGATTTGGTAGAATGTATTGTTAAGTCTGGTAATGCCTCGTACCCGGTTCCGGCGTAGTATACGAGTAAGGGGTGCTACAATTTAAATCCCAAATATGGGTTTTATTTGAAAAAACGGACGAAAAATAAGCTTAGGGGAATTTTTCGGCCTCCGTAGACGGCGGTGCCTTCATCGGTGACCGGCGAATGGACGGCAGTCCGACGACCGGAGCTTGGCCGGGCTTAAGAACTGCAGAGAAAAAAGGGGGGCTTTTGAAGTTTTTTTTTAGGCTGTGGTAAAAATGAAATTTTAAAAAAATTTTGGGGCTTAAATAGAATGGCAAAACGGCGCCGTTTCATTAGGCCCTCCAGACGCCCAAAACGGCGTCGTTTTGGGGAGGCGACCCGAGACCCTACCCGACCGGATTGATGGAAGATTCGCGTTTTTTTATGGCCAAATGGGTTATTTGCAATCCTGGTCCTTCCACTTTTTCAATTTGTTTTAATTTAGTCCTTTTGCTACTTTTTTATATTTTTTAAATTTGACCGCAGAATTTGTCGCTTGTTTCGATTTAGTCTCTTGCCCATTGATGCGCTGGAAGTGGACACATGTCCAGGGATTGGGCTTTTTACCCATTTGGTCCTCGCGTGTTTTCGCGCTTGTCATTTTAGTCCCTTTCTTATTATTTTTTTTAGATTTTCCCCCAAACATTTGTTTTAAGTTCAATTTTTTCATTTCTTTTTTTTGTTATTTTTTATTTTTGATTATTAATTTAATATTATGATTAATATATTATTATTTTGTTTTTGTTTTTGTTTTTATTATTGCATCAATATATTAATTAATTTTAATATTATCATTACTATTATTTTTTTGTACTATTATTATTATTATTATTTTATTACTATCATTTCTTTAATAAATATTATTATTACCATTAATATTATCATTATTATTATTACTATTGTTATATTTGTTATTATTACTATTATTTCTTTAATATTTATTTGCAGAAATATTATTATTATTATTATTATTATTATTATTATTATTATTATTATTATTATTATTATATTATTATTATTATTATTATTATTATCATTATTATTATTTTCTTCCTCTACTACTACTATTATTATTATTATTACTGTTATTATTACTAATATTATTACTAATATTATTATTATTATTATTATTATTATTTTTAAACTGTTTTAGCTAATATGCATTTATTTATTTATTGATCATTATTAAATTTTTAATTAATTTTTTATTTTATTTATTTACTTACTTGTTATTTTAGTTTGTTTTATTTTATTTATTTATTTATTTATTATTTATCTTATTTTTATTTTTGCTCTTATTATTGTCATTTACATTAATGCATTTATTATTAGCCTATTATGCATATTAGTACCGTAATTCATTTTTTACATTTTACTATAAAATCGTGTTACATTAATCTTTGTCTGATACATAATTTTTTTTATTAAGTAATTTTTTGTAATTCGAGATTCGAGAAATCGTACCCTAACTTACTAGGTTTCGATTTTTCTCGTCGAGTCTAAAGAACCAATTATTATTTTTAAATCAAAGCATATAAGTTAAATAAAAACTTATTCTTGGGAATTCAAAAATGTTGTGTCCTAACTCACTGGATGTGACATTTTGTTATCTCGAGGTATGGATTTCTAAAAATAAAAGCAATATTCTGTATTTGGAATTTTGAGAAATTGTGCCTTAACTTATTGGGTTTCGATTTTTTCATTTGACCCAAATAACCGAATATCCTTATTAAACTTAAATGCATGAGTTTTAAAAGTTAAAAGACAAGCTTAGTTTCAAGGATTTGAAGTGTCGTATCCTAACTCATTGGGCGTGACATTTTACTTCTTCGAAATAAAAGGGTCTTAGCATCCAATTTAATTTATTCAAGTTTTCTTTTAAATAAAGAGGATCGTATTTTAAAATCTTTTCAAATTTTTGACATTAAGACGTTAATTAATCAATTAGGTGCCAATTTTGGGTGTTACGAGGGTGCTAATCCTTCATCGTGCGTAACCGACTAGCGAACCCGTTTTCTCGAATTTTGTAGGCTAAAATCATTGTTTTAATAAATCAAAATGTTTTAATAATCAATCTCAAGGTGATCCGATCACACCTCGAAAAAATATTGGTGGCAACTCCATTTTCGTTTTTAAAGTCGACTCAATGTTTTTTCAAAAAAAAATGGTTTCGACACCATAAATGCACTATTTGTCGCAATTTTAATGTTTATGTATCTTATTATGTTATATTATATTATATGATTAGATATATTAGATTAGATTAGATATATGGATAAAGTATCAAATATTTTGTCACCTATTAAATCATTGAATTTCTTTTATCACATCATATTAAGAATATATTTCAGATATAAACATAAATGAACTTTCAAACACTTGAAAAACCAAGTGTGCTCTCCATAGAGTCCTAGAGAGAGCGATAACTGTTGTAGCTTAGGATGGAGAAGAGTGGTGGCAATGAGAGGGAGAGCAGTGAGGAGATCTCATTGTTAGCAGAAAAGCTCATTCAATTATCAATTAAAAGATCAGTGGTGGTGCCGAATGTCAAGCCGACTTTGATTTGTTCAGTTTGGACGAAGAAGCCTTTTAATCCAGAAAGTCTAAAGGCACAGTTGAGGAGCATATAGAAAACGAAGAAAAAGTTTGAAATCCAAACGGCAGGGCAGGATCTTTTCTTAATTGTTTTTTATTTAGAAGAAAATCTGGAGATGATCATGGAGGAATGGCCTTGGTTATTTCGTAAATACTTAATTTTGTTTGAAAGATTACGAAATTCGATTGATCGGGATCAAATTCGACTCTCTTCTTCGCTGTATTGGATTAAGATTGGCCCAGTTTTACCAGAATTTGACAAGAAGGACCTTATACACGCTATTGAGAGTACATTCGGAGGAGTCATCAGGTAAAAAATAAATCGGGATATGTGCAGAATTAGGGTTAATTTAGATGCTCAGAGCCCACTTAGGAGAGGTATTTTTGTGTCAACTGATAATACCGTTAAATCATGGATTTCTTTCAAATATGAAAAATTACCAGTTTTCTGCTTTAGGGGGTGGAAGAATGGATCATAGCCTCAATGATTGTTTGCAGATAAATCCTGTAGAAAAAAAAATTAGAGAATATCCTCCTTTTTCTATTGCATTAAAAGCAGAATCAAAAGTGGTAGGGAGAGAAAGTATGAAATTAAAATGCCTTTACAAAAATATAAGGGTTCGCAGTACACTTACACAGGGAATTCAAAGGAACAATCTAGGTTGAATAAGGAGGTTGAATCTATTGTTACAAAAGGAATAATACAAGGAGGAAGGATACTGGAGAATTGGAAGGAAGGATTTAAGGAACAAGAAGAAAATTATAATATGATGGAGATAGGGAAGCCGATTGGAGATAATAATAAAGCAGAAAGAGTTGCAGAAGTCATCAAAAAATCAACATGGAAAAGGTTAGATTTACCAAATCAGGTAGAGTACAGGAAGCATGTAAGTGTGACGGGTAAAAGCAAATTCTTAGAAGAAGAGGACGACACGGATTACTCGGGCACGACAAATAGAGAGGCAGCAAAAAGGCTAAAAAATGATGATCTGGCTGGTAAAGAAGGGGAATGTATGGAGATTACACTTGTTGATGAGGGACAATTTATTATTCCAAATAATTTTGGATCGGCGGCTGCCAATGGGCAAGCCCACCGCGCACAATGAAAAACATTTGCTGGAATGTCCGTGGGTTGGGGAGCCCACAGGCGGTACGGAGGCTACGACATCTAATTAAGTAGCACAATCCCCAAATGGTCTTCTTAATGGAGACGAAGTTAGATCAAAGGCGTATGGAAAGGGTTAGAAAAAGTTGTGGTTTTATTAACGGAATTGATATTGAAGTAGAGGGGTCTCAGGGTGGATTGAGTTTAGCATGGAAATGAGACATCGAGATATCCATGAAAAGCTTCTCTAAATGGCATATAGATGCAATAGTGAAGGAAGAGGGCATTCAAGAAGAGTGGAGGCTTACGGGATTTTATGGATTGCCATATTTAAAAGATAAGAATGTTGCTTGGGACTTGCTTAGACGACAAGGCCAAGAAAGTAATCAACCTTGGCTTGTTGCAGGAGATTTCAACGAAATTATGTATTGTTTTGAGAAAAAGGGCGGAGTGCAAAGAGACCAAAGGAGGATGGATGCATTCAGAGATACTTTAGAGGAATGCAAACTAATGGATATTAGGTACTCGGGAACCTGGTTCACGTGGGAAAGAGGAAATCTTTCAAAGACAAACATACGAGAGAGATTGGATAGAGGAGTTGCAAACGAAAAATGGATAACATTATTTCCAATGGGTAATATTCAACATCTTCCCTACTCAATGTCAGATCATTGTCCTCTCCTTATAAGTACAGATTATGCAACCAAATATTCAGGAAGCCAGAGATTTCATTTTGAAGCCTGGTGGACATTGGAGGAGTCCACTGAGCAAGTTATCAAGGAAGCCTGGGAGTCCTATTCAGAACCGTTAATAGAGAAATTAAAGAAGCTGCAGAGTAGATTGAAGACGTGGGCATGTTTTAACAGAAGCAAGAATGAGAGTCGAAAGAAAAGTCTAACAAAAGAACTTGAAATTTTGTTGAACGAAGAAAGAGATGATGAGACAATGGCAAGGATTGTTGACACCAAAATTTACTTAAACATGGAGATTGATAAAGACGGAATGTATTGGGAGCAAAGAGCTAGAGCAAACTGGCTTCAGCTTGGAGATAAAAATTCAACCTATTTCCACAAATGTGCAACAGTTCATAGATGAGCTAACTCAATAAACAAATTAGTAACGGATGATAGGAAGGAGATCACCAAAGGATCAGAAATACATGAGACAGCAACGGCATTTTTCAAAGAACTTTTTACATCGAAGGGAGTCGCGAACCTAGGCAAGGTGTTGGAAGGTATCGAAGAATGTATTTCTAATGAGATAAACACAGATTTATTATCGCCATTCAGAGAAGAAGGAATTTGGACAGCATTGAAAGGGATGAGACCCACAAAGAGACCAGGACTGGATGGATTTCCAGCATTGTTCTTCCAGAGGTACTAGCATATGATAGGTAAAGATGTTTCAGAGTATTGCCTAGGAATTTTGAACGGAAATAAGGAGGTAGAAGCAGCAAACAGTACAGGCATAGCGCTCATTCCAAAAGTTCCACCTCCCTCAACTCTGGTAAATTTTAGGCCTATCAGTTTATGTTCAGTAATTTATAAAATCGTAGCAAAAACAATAGCTAATAGATTGCAAGGTGTAATTGGCAATTGTATTGATAAGGTCCAAAGTGCACTCGTCCCAGGTAGACTGATTTCAGGTAATGTGCTTTTAGCATATGAAATTTTGCATACGTTTAGGCAAAAACGAACACGGAAAAAAGGGTATATGACGGTAAAGCTTAACATGAGCAAGGCTTATGATAGGGTGGAGTGGGATTTTGTAAAAGAGGTGATGCTTAAGATGGGGTTTGCTAGGGAATGGGTGGGTCTAATAATGAAATGTATTACTACAACTTCTTATGCTATTGTAATTAATGGAGGGAGGGGTAGTACTTTTCAGCCTACAAGGGGTCTTCGATAGGTCGACCCATTAAGCCCGTTTCTATTCCTAATATGTAACGAAGGCCTTTCATATCTGATTAGAACAACAAAGAAATATGGTTTGATTAGAGGAGCAAAGGCGAGTAGAAGAGGGCCAGAGATATCTCATTTATTTTTCGCAGATGATTGCATGATGTTTGGCGAAGCAACAGATAAGGGAGCAAGGATTATAAAAGACATTTTAAAGGAGTATGAAAGCTGCTCAGGACAATGTGTTAATTTTAACAAATCTACAATCTTTTACAGTTCGAACACAAATAGAGAGAAAAGAGAAGAAGTGTCAACAATGTTAGGTGTAAGGAGTTCTACAAGCTTGGAGAAATATTTAGGACTTCCAAATGTGGTGGGAAGACGGAAAAAAGAGGCTTTTCAGAATTTATTGGATAAAATTGCTATGTGGATTGAAGGATGGAGCACCAGATTACTATCTCAAGGGGAAAAGAAATTTTTATAAAATCAGTGTTACAAGCAATACCCACTTACGCTATGCCTTGTTTTCTTTTTCCTAAAGCCTTATGCGAAATGATAGAGAGTAAGCTTGCTAAGTATTGGTGGCAAAAAGGAGTTGGTAAACGAGGAATACATTGGTGTCAGTGGAAGTTTTTATGTAGGCCGAAAGAAGAAGGTGGTTTGGGGTTTAGGAGTATGGCTCAGTTCAATATTGCCCTCCTGGCAAAACAAGGGTGGAGATTGTTTAACTTTCCGAATTCACTAGTAGCGTAAGTTTTCAAAGCGAAGTATTTTCCAGAATGCGATTTTCTTAATTCGAGTATGGGGAACTCTTGCTCTTATGTTTGGCATAGTATCTGGGCGACTAAGGGTACATTGGAGAAAGGTCTATTTTGAAAAATAGGTACGGGCACGAGAATTTCAGTCAATGAAGATGCATGGATTCCAAATTATGTTAATATTAGATTAAGTTTTCGGAGGTGATAATTTGCAACTTGATAAAGTTTCGGAGTTAATTAATAGCCACGATAGAGACTGGAATAGAGATTTGATAGTCAATACCTTCAAAGAAGAAATAGCTGATATGATTCTTCGAATTCCTTTGACGTTGGAACCCCATAAGAACTTTCTTGTATAGAAGGGTGAACCGTCGGGCGAGTTTTCAGTCCGGAGCAGTTATAAACTATTACAAAGTTTTGATCCTACAGCCTATGCTTTACAAAACATCTATAGGGAATTTTACAAAAAAACTATGGCGTATTGATCTACCTTCGAAGATTAAATTACTAATTTGGAAAATTTCCTGGAATTATCTACCTACTCGGGTAAATCTGTCATTTAGGAAATTGGCAAGTAGCACTTTGTGTCCTTGGTGTGGTGGAGGGGAAGAAACAATGAATCATCTTTTTCGTGAATGCCCTGAGTCACAAACAATGTGGAGAGAATTGTAAGATTCAATTTTTATTCTGTTCCCAAAGGCAGAGTTTATTGAATGGCTTACCAAGGTTTTTGCTCTTCTCCCTCTGGAAAAGTGCAGAATCTATTGTGGAGTGCTTTGTGCTATCTGGGGGGGACAGGAATTCTCGTATACACGACAAAAAAGGCAGATCAAGTCAGGAAATTGTAAGCTTTGTTAATAGATATCTTAAAGAACTTGATGGAGTTAAAAAAGAAAATAAAAAATTCCCTAAAACAAAAACAAAATGGAGCCACCCACCTAGACAGACAGTGAAAATAAATTTCGACGGAGCGTTTGACAAGAGAAGAAACCAATCGACGTCAGGTGTTGTAGTCAGGGATAGGAATGGTCGCGTTCTCATCACAAATACAGAACTTCACAATGGTGTGGCTTCCGCTTTTGCTGCTGAAGCAATCGCATGTCGTCGAGCAACCCAAATAGCCCTCGAAATGAACAGTGAAGATACCATTATTGAAGGAGATTCGCTATCAATTATAAAGAAATGCAAGAGTACAGATTTTGACAAATCACTGGTAGGGACTTACATACATGATATTCATAGAATGAATGCCAAAGCCAGAAAGATAAGGTTCAAGTTTATTCCAAGAACATCAAATAATCTTACCCATGTGTTAGCAACGAAATCTTTGAGAAGGAGGGAAGAGATTTACCTAATTGATGATGTACCCAGTTATGCAAAAGAACAGGCGAGGAATGAAAGTGTGAGAGAACCAGATTGAGGAGAAGAAGAGATGAAACGGCAGAGGAGAGTTTCAAAATGCAAAACCAATTAGTCTCAAGTGCTTATTACTCCCCTCGGTAACTGATATCGCCATTAATGGAAGAAATGAAAGATGTGACAAGCATTGGCAGGCGAAAAGACGATTTGAATGGGCATTAGGACGGTGGCTGATATTTTTAAAAGTTTTCTTGATTCTTCTTTTGCAAGTTTGTTTTAATTTAGGGCCATTATGTAGGTTTGTTTTAATTCCGGGCCATTATGTTTTGGGCCGTTTTTTTAATTCTTTTAGTTTTCATGTAAACTTTATTTTAATTTATCAAAAGCCCAATCTGATCTTTGAGTAAAAAAAAAAGAATATATTTTAGATACCGATATGTAACACTTGTTTTTTTTAAGATAAATATATTTTTAAAGTTTTTTTTATTTTGTGCTATTTAAATAAATCTAGACAATCATTTATTTAGACTCGTTTTATATTTACATTTTAATTATTTTTTTATTTTTTGATGATGTGGCATGCCACACTAATATATTGACACGTGGTAGTTTTTGTGGCTTTTGTCGGGCACATTAGCACAATTAACAATAAAACATATCAACTAGCAGTTTTCATTAACAGAATGAGTCAATTGATTTTTCTTTAGTCACTGAGGGCTCAGTTGGACGTACTTTTTTCATAAAAGGTTCAATTGATTCTTTGATTTTTTTTATTGAGGGCTTCTTTGACACTTCAGCCTAAAAGATATAAAATAGTATAAATTAAAGGAGAGGGATCACTAACTCTGATGTAAAACTAGAGTGGTTTTACACCATTCTGTAACTTTTTATTCCGTTAATATTTTAACAATCCAACCGTCATATTTCATACTCCATTTATATAGATCATGCATGCCAAGTTTGGCATAAATTAAAATTTTCTAACTATTCGTTTTATATAAAAAAAATTCAACTATTAAATATATATAGATAATATTTTAGATCTATATGATAGAGATATTGAATCAATTAAAAAATTTACATGCATGACAAGTACAAGTATCTTGAAACAATTGTATTATTAAATTATTAATCGTATAAAAAATTATAAAAAGATAAAAACCACTTAAATTTTAAGTCGGTATAAGTAGATTTCTCTCTTAAATTAAAATAGTTTTATTTGAAACTTTAGTCTGATGTAAACTAAGTGCTTTACACGTCAATCAAAGTTTTATAATATTGTAGTAAAATTTTGATATTTTAATAATATGTATTATATAAAATTTGAAACATCAGTATACTTTTATCAGTTTTTATATGGAAAATATTTGGTACATTACTAGTAGAATTTAAAATTTCTACAAGTAGGGTTGGGATTATATAGGATATGGTAAAAAAGTGGGATAATATCAAAACTATACATGAACTATCATATAATATACAGTTTGATACATGAATTATGATTTGATGCAATCATACACCTGAAACTTTGATAGTTGATCAAATATATACATGAAACACTAATTTTGATTCAATTATATACATTTTTAAAAAATAAAATACATTATATTATTTTTATATTGAATAAATATAATTATTTGTGCATGCATCATGTTAGTGTAAATTAGTGTTATATCAATAATTGTGTTAGTGACTTGTGAAAGTTGAATCAAATTAACATTTAATGTAAAAAATGCATAAAATTAAAGTTCGTGTATAATATTGCACATAAGGATGGTAAAAAGAACTCGAAACTAACGGGTTTCAGCCCAATCCTATCCAATAGGGTTGGATTTTTTTTTTTTTTGAAAATCAAATTCAGGGTAGGATGGTTTTTGTTTTTAAAAGGGGTAATGTCACATTTGTTACTTGTACTTTTATGAAATGTTCAATGTGATACCTGAACTATTAATTTGTGTATTATTTGGTATTTGTACTTTCATAAAATGTCCAATGTGGTACCTGAACTATCAATTTGTGTATTATTTAGTACTTGTACTTTAATAAATTGTCTAATGTAGTACTTATACTTTGAGAATGTTTAATGTAGTACTTAAATTATCAATTTATGTATTATTATGGTATCTAAAGTTCACACCCATAGTAAATACTAAGCCAACTAATGAAAATTCGACACATACATTTTTTTCAAATCATCAATTCCATATGAACAACATATTAGTATGTGAAATGAAAAAAAAATGAAATGATATTTGAGATCAAGATATTCAAACTTCTATTCAAGCTTGTGAAAATAAAATAGAATGTCGGTAATGACAATATATCGCAAAGAAAAGAGAAATAAAATAAAAAACACACAGGTTTTATGTGGAAACCCTTTCGGGAAAAAACCACGAGCAGAAGAGAAGAAAATTCACTGTGTCGAATTTGAATGATTACAGGAGGAATAGACTATATCTATTTATAGGCTTGTAAAGCCATATTCTAATAGGAGTGTAGTAAGATTGAAACACCTTATTCTAATCAATATAAAATAGATGGAGTTTAATAAGGTTTAAAAAATCTTATTCTAAAATAAAATAAAAGAAGTGTAGTTCTATAAGGATTTTACTTTTATTTTATTTTACCACTGTATTTTATTTAAATAAGAATTCGGGTCACTTAATTCTAACAATCTCCACCTTGACACGAATTCTCAATGAACAAGTTCTTTATCGCGAACTCTCAAGGAACAAGTTCTCCACCTCTTCCATAAAACCCCTTAAGGGTTTAACTTCAGCAATGAACACCAACCAAGTCTAAGCAATGCTCAAACTTGGTTATAGGAAGTGACTTAGTCATCATATCTGCAGAATTTTCATGGGTACTAATTTTACTCACAACAATATCACCACGAGCAATAATATCACGAACAAAATGATACCGAACATCAATGTGTTTTGTTCTCTCATGAAATATTTGATCTTTTGTAAGGAAGATTGCACTTTGACTATCACAAAATACTGTACTGATTTGAAGGTCTTCATTGAGTTCACTAAAGAATCCCTTCAACCAAATAACTTATTTACAAGCCTCAGTAATCACCATGTACTCAGCTTCAGTGGTAGACAAAGCGACTGTAGTTTGCAAAGTGGCTTTCCAACTGATTGCACAACCTCTAATCGTAAAGACATAACCTGTGAGAGATATTCTTCTATCAAGGTCTCCAGCAAAATCAACATCAACATACCCAATGACTCCATCTCTAGTACTTTCAAACTATAAGCAAACATCAGTAGTACCTTGTAAGTATCTTAAAATCCACTGAACTGCTTTCCAATGTTCTTTACCTGGATTCGCCATGTATCTGCTAACTGCACTGACTGCATATGATAAATCTGGACGTGAAAAAACCATAACATATATGAGAGATCCAACTGCACTAGAGTATGGAACATGTGACATTTACTCAATCTCATCATCTAATTGTGGAGACAAAGTCGATGAAAGTCTGAAATGGGCTGCTAAAAGAGTACTAACAGGCTTAGCACTCTGCATATTGAACCTACAAAGAACTTTCTCAATGTACCCCTTCTGACTTAGGTACAATTTACTTACTATTCTATCTCTGAGAATCTTCATACCATGTATCTTCTTTGTTGGTCCCAAATCTTTCATCTCAAATTCTTCACTTAGTTGGGCTTTGACCTTTCTTATCTCTCATTTATCTTTTGCTGCTATCAACATGTCATCAACATAAAAAAGTAGATACACAAAAGAACCATCACTGTTTTTCTTAAAGTAAACACAACTATCAAAACTACTTCTTTTGAAATCATGAGAAGTCATAAAGGAATCAAACCTCTTGTACCACTATCTTGGTGACTGTTTCAAACCGTAAAGGGACTTTTTCAGCAAGCAAACATAGTCCTATTTTTCTGAGACTGTAAAACCCTCTGGTTGTTGCATGTAAATATCCTCCTCAAGTTCTCTATGCAAAAATGCAGTTTTTACATCTAATTGCTCAAGCTCCAAATCATGCATGGCCACAATACCAAGCAAAGCTCGAATTGAACTATGCTTCACAACTGGGAAGAACACATCTGTGAAGTCCACCCCTGGAATTTGACTGTAACCCTTTGCAACAAGCCTTGCTTTATATCTAGGTTCTTCAACTCTTGGAGTCCCTTCTTTCTTTTTAAACACCCATTTGCAGCGATCAGCCTTTTTATCTTTAGGAAGTTTCACAAGATCCTATGTTCTGTTTTTGTGGAGTGATTCCATCTCCTCTTGCATAGAAAACATCCACTTTTCTGAGTCTTCACAGCTAACTGCTTCAGAATAATTAGATGGCTCTTGGTTTGTATCTATATCTTCAGCCACATTTAAAACATAAGCAACTAGATCAGCCTCAACATACTTCTTTGGAGGTTTAATTTCTCTTCTAGTTCTGTTTTTGGCGATAGAGTATTGTGCTGAAGAAGCAACTCTATTCTGAATTTCTGTACTGGCTTGAGGAGTCGATTCTGTTGTAGATTATAGATTAATCTGATGCTCCACCTACTTTTGATTTTCTTTATTAGAAGAGTCTTTAAGAGATAAGTTAGGTAGCATAACAGTCCCATCAAAATCAACATCTCTGCTAATCACAACTTTTCTATTTTCAAGACACCATAACTTATACCCTTTTACACCAGCTTTATAACCAAGAAAAGCACATTTAATGGATCTCGGTTCCAATTTTCCATTATTAACATGAGCATACGCAGGACACCCAAAGATCTTTAAATCAGAATAGTCTGCAAGATTACCAGACCATACCACTTGTGGAGTCTTTTTCTCAATGGAAATAGATGGAGATTGGTTGATAAAAAAACATGCAGTAGAGGCTGCTTCGGCCTAAAATGACTTTGGTAATTTGGCATTTGACAATATACGTCGAACCTTCTCTATTATCATTCTGTTTTAGAGTATGACGAACTGTCAAGTGTCTCACGATCCTTTCTGACCTGCATAGTTTATTAAACTCATCAGAACAGAACTCTAAGCCATTGTCTGTGCGAAGGTTTTATTTGTTTTCCCGTTTGTTTTTCAATCATAGTTTTCTAAGACTTAAATGCAGAAAATACATCGCTTTTCTACTTCAGGAAGAACGCTCAAACTTTTTTGGAAAAATCATCAATAAAAGTTAGCATATAATTAGCTCCACCTCTCGAAGGCACTCTAGATAGCCCCCACAGATCAGAATGAATATATTCTAACGATCCCTTCGTGTTATGGATTCCTCTAGTGAATCGAACTCTCTTTTGCATTTTTGCTTCACAAAAATGCAGTGCTCACAGAACTTCAGTTTGCAAATTCCTTGCCCATCAAGAAGTCCTTTTTTGCTCAATTCTGCCATGCCATTCTCACTCATATGCCCTAAGCACATATGCCAAAGTTTAGTAATATCATCATCTAACAAGGAAGAGGAAGCAACAGCTGCATCACCAGTAACAGTAGAACCTTGCAAAACATATTACTTGGCAGTCTTTCTATGCCCTTTCATCACAACAAGGGAACCTTTGGAAATCTTTAAAACCCCACTTTCAGCTGTGTATCCGTACCCTTTTGAATCAAGAGTACTCAATGAAATTAAATTTATCTTCAATTCTGGAACATGTCATACGTCACTAAGTATTCTGACAACTCCATCAAACATCTTAACTTTAATTGTTCCAACACCTGCGATTTTACACGAAGCATTATTTCCCATCAAAACAACACCTTCAGACACTGTTTCGTAAGTTGTAAACCAATCCCGATTGGGACTCAGGTGGAAGGTGCAGCCTGAATTAAGTATCCACTCCTCGCTCACTTTAGAATTGTTGGCAGAAGTGACTAGAAGTTCACCATCGTTGTAGTCTTCTACAACATCAGCTTCACCGGAATTTTCTGGTTGTTTTGCCTTTTGATTCGCAACCTCCTTTTTAATCTTGTTCTATAGCTTAGCACTCAGATTTAATGTGCCATTTCTTCTTGCAGAAGTTACAAGTTTAACCTCTGTTTGAATACTTCGATCTACCCTTAGATTTACCGCGAGGATTCCGTTCCTGTGTCCTTCCACGATCATCATCAACATTCCGATCTTGTCTCCCACGAACAATGAGACCCTCTCCCTGAGAGTCAGGTTTAACCACAAGAGAATTTCTTTAAACACTGTTAAGTGTTCGTGTACAGATGCACCTTCCTCCAAATGATAAGCATAAAGACGCTGCTTCATATGCAACTTGCTTATTAGAGTTTTCGACATACATACTTGTTCTAGCCTCTTCCATAATGCAGCGACGGTCTTCTCCTTCATCACATCTTGCAAAATTTCATTGCACAAATGCAGATGTAATTGTGTTAATGCCTTTCGATCCTTACGCTTCTTCTCTTCATCTGTTAATATCGAAGGCATCTTATCTATCCCTAGCAGGGCATCCTTCAGATCTATCTGCGCAATAACTACTTGCATCTTAATCTGCCACAATACAAATCTAGTGTTGCGATCTAACAGTGGAATTTCATGCTTCAAAGACGCCATTACCGTGATCGGGATGAACAACCCGGAAGCTCTGATACTAATTTGAGAAAATAAAATAGAATTTTCAAAGCATAAGTACTCACCCCCTTCTCATAATTCCATATATTATAATAATACACATAGTGATAGTTCGGGTATCACATTAAACATTTTCAAAGTATAAGTACCACATTGGACATTTTCAAAGTAGAAGTACCACATTAAACATTTTATAAAAATACAAGTACCAAATAATACACAAATTGATAGTTCAACTACTACATTAGACATTTTAAAAGTACAGGCATCACATGGACATTTTATAGAAGTATAGGTACCAAATGTGACATTATCCCTTTTTTTAAAGTTGTCGGATCGGATCGAGATTGAGTTTAGACTGCCCTACCCTGGGATATTTACAAAATTGCTCCTCATTTTATTTTTATTTATGATTTAACCCCTAAATGATTTTAAGGGCTGTAAATTTATGTACTTACTTGATTTCTGGCAGTGGTTGTTAGTGATTACACTAAAGTAATGATAGTTGAAATTAGACATTGGATGCTTGAAAGGGGCATAAACCTGTAGAAAAGAACCAAATACAAAATTCGTATGTGACCATGTAATAGTGTTTGTCTTGTGCTACTTACATGGAGCCATTGATTGAATAAACTCATCTATTGTAGGCAAGTAAATAGCTTTAAACGTCTTATATAAATTCATCTACTGCCTACTGCACTATTGTTCTTACTTCCTAAACTAATAGCTCCAAGTGAATCAGATTTAGCAAAGTGACTAATATACATAATTTATATTATCAAGTAAGCAAATAAAAATTTATTAGCATGTTCTCAAGATATTGTTTCATAATAAAAGATTTCAACATATTAGAGTGAATTGTTTTATAATCAAAGAATTGGTTAATTTGAAGCAATAAAATAAAATAAAATAAAATAAAATAAACTTCCATTAGGTTGGGTCGAAATCGGGCTTTTAATAAAATTTTGAGTTGAGGTTAGGGAAAATTTATTTTTATAATGTCGGGATCGAGTTAGAGTCGAGAGACGAGAGTTGAACTTAGTGTAACACCCCAAACCCGGCCCATGTATCACGAGCGGATTTGGTTTGTCACATGAAGAAAATGTTTTGAGAACTTATGAATGTACTAAAAAAATGATATTAATATAGTTAAGAAAGCAAGTTTGATTTGTAACTATTCTATAAAATACAAATTTCGAGAAGTTGATTGATTGGTTGAAAATCGAAGTAGTGGACCTTAAAATCATTACTTTTGAAAATGACGTTGAAAATTTGAAAGAGAATCTGAGTTAAATTGTTTGTAAAAGTTGGCTATAAAACCCATATACTAATCAATTTTGAAAAAAACCATTATTTATATTTTTAGAAAATTCCCTTTTTAAACAATTTAAGAAAATAATAAAAACATCCCAAACATAAAGCAAAATAAAAATAGTCCAGAGGCCTTATTACAACTTTAAAAACCCAAAATAGTATAAGAAGTAAAGTAAACTGAAATAGAAATCTAAAGTTTAATAACACCATTAGTGAAGTATGGCCTCCACCGAGTCATCCAAGGCCCCAAGTCCGCGTCATTGAGCATTACCTACAAGCGTTAAGAGAAGGGGGTGAGTTACAAGAACTCAGTGTATAATCCCCTTACCGTTGTTCACTGGGCTCGAACCCGTTTAGCAAAAATTTGGGCTTGAGCCCATATAACATAATCTTGGGCCAAAGCCCATTTACAGAACAGAATATATCAAATGAATCAAATGAATGTAATGCAATTCCCAAACCAAACCTAGTAATCCAACCGCTACACACCACTCGTACCAACCAACACACCTGTGGGGATCAAGTCAACCCACCCCGCCAACACACCAATCGCAGGCATTAATCCATTTATAACAAATTTAATTGTGTACAAGCCACCAGAATAACAGAATATACGTGGCATTGCCACTATACAGATTTGTGGCAGAGCCACCAAAATATATGGCAGAGCCACCTGAACTTCTCTTCAATATCATCCCATCCCATGCAAAATCATGTATATAATGCATAACAAATCATGATTTTTACAATATAACAACAGTAATTCATTTGGATATTTATTACAAAAGTATGGTCCATTATAACAATTTATCAATAGGCCCATTTAGCAAAATATCATATCGGCCCATTTAGGAAAATATCATATCAGCCCATTTAGCAAAAATATCAAATTGGCCCATCTAGCCATAATATCAAATTGGCCCATTATTCAATATGTCCATTTGGCCCATTAAGGCAATCTATCAAATCGGCCTATTAAGGCAATCTATCAAATCAGTCCATTAAGGCATTTTCATATTTCGGCCCTTTAGAGGCATTTCCATAATTCGGCCCATTAGGGGCATTTTTGTAATTCGGTAATTTACCCACTAAGGGTAATTCGGTAATTTCGCAATCTAGACTTAACTACTAATTTGGGCATAACACTTTAAACTGTCCATCTGTGTCGTACTAACTAAATTGACTATAACTTGGGTTAGGAATCTCGAAATCTAAATTCGTAAATTTTTCTTGAAACTAGACTCATATATCTTCTTACTAAAATTTTTCCAGAATTTTTGGCTAAACCATTTAGTACAGTTTATTCCTTAAAATTTCCCTCGTTTCACTGTCAACGATTCTGACCTCTCTTACCTTAATTTCAAATATCTCACTATACGATTTTCATATATTGCTCCCACTTGTTTCTAATGAAAATATGCTCATTAAGGAATCCATACATATAAATTATAACCCATAATTCACTTTGTACAATTTTATATGATTTTTCCAAAATAGATTAGGGAACCACGAAGTCAATCAGAACCAGTCTCACTAAAATTAACATATCTCAGAATACAAAATTCCTTTTCCTTCTCCGTTTCTTCCATATTAAAGTAGACACAGTAAGCTTTAATTTTATATCTTATTCACTTTCTAATTCCTTTTCTCCTATTTTTCGTGATTTTTCAAAAACACGTCACTGCTTCTAACCGAAACTGTTTTATTACAAAATACGATTACCACTACGATCATATGCACGCCCGAGTGATCACGGATGCTGGTTTTTGGTTTTCTTTGGTATTTCGACCGATTCACAGAATATTTCATTCAAACTTTCAGAGAAGTGTGAGATTACACACTATTTCAGATATGTATACGGAAGGTACGGGATTACACACCTTGATTACGAGTTGTGCTTTCTACCGATTTCAACACCTATAATGATAGTTGATAGAAGGTTAGTCTTTACTTTGATAATCGTAACTAGAAACATTTTATTAGGCTAACTCCACTTACCACGAATATGATCTCCCTCGATCCTACCCTTTGGCTACTGAAATCCAGTCCTAACAATATTTGGTGAGCGAACGAGTTGTTAGCAATTATTCCACCTTCGGCCAAAACAAATCTTATAACAACATTCTTACCCCTCTTACTTGACGAGTCGACGATAACGATTTGGTTAATACAAATCACTTGTGCTCCTTCACCTTGTTGAAAGTCCTAAGCCCAACGATGGCCATATCACATAAAAGAATGTAACTCAGACCCAACGAGAGAGAGAAAGAAGAACACACGATTTATTAAGGAGAAACTCGAATGAAACAAAGTTATTGACAAAGAGAAAACTACTACTTACCGATTCGATCAAGATGAGGTTTTCCCACACGATAGGGAATGAAATGATGAAGAAATAGGATGATAATGGGTTCGGCTATAGAGAAAATTGAACAAGAAGATGTGATCATAAAGTGATGTTGATTAAAGAAGAAAAGGTTGATAAAATGATCAAAAATAAAGAATGGATGGAGAAAAGTGCTTTGGTAGTTTCGGCTATCAAAAGGGGAAGAAGAAACAAAATGCACACTCAAAGCTTGAAGATTCGGCAAGGAGGAGAAGGAATTTTGGAGAGAAAAGAAAAATGACACAAAAGTTGCAAATAGGAATTTTGGCCAAAACAACACCAAAGCTTTACCAAAACACCAAGAAAAATTGGCTACCTCTCTTACACACAAAACTGTCCACATTTATGACCATAATGGTCAAAAATTGGCCAACCACACTTTCCATAACACTTCCCTTGAAAAAGGCCACATGTTCCCCTTACTTTCCCCTTTCTCTTGATTTCTTTCCTCACCTTCACCCTTTCCTATTTTCCTTAGCCATCTTGCCAAAAATAAAAAGTCCACCTTGCCTTATTTACATGCTTGGCCGACACTTAGGGAAAGAATAAAAAAATAATAGTCAAAATTTGCACACAATGGGATTTGCACCTCTTCCCTCAAGGTACTTCATGTGGCGCCATAACCTCTTTACTAATTGCTCATTTATTTTAGCAATTTACTCACTTATTTCCATAAGCTTTGATGCCTCTTACTATCTCTCCTTAATAGGCTTAAACACAAAATTTCACTAAGGCCCAACTTGAACCCAAAACTTCATAGAACCCCGTAATTTTCTAAAATCACCTTTTTAATAAGTCCAACTTGAATTAATGTCGTTCTCTTGTTCTCAAATTTTTAAACACTCCTACGCCCAAGGCCCAATGGGCTCAATCCTACTAGGCCTAATTTCGGAATGTTACACTTAGGGTCGAGGTCGAGGTGGGCAACAATTCACCTCACACCATTGTCATCACTAATTGCACATTTGATCAAAATTTATGTGTGGTTTCGAACTTTTCCTAAAAAGTTTTAAAATATAAATATATAAAAGAGATGTGAATGTACCAAATATAAACTTTTTTGTATTATACTATTTTTATATTAGTTTGAAATTAGTACATAATGAAAGTTGAAATTAATAAATCTAAAACAACTTATTTTTTGTGTTATGATTAAAAATAGCAAATTTGTTATATATTTGTTTTATATCAAAGAAAATTCAAAATTAAACACTCCATTAAACTTATGAAAAATAGTAAATTGTATAGGGGCGAAGCCAGAAAATTGTTTAGGGGTCGAAATTAAATTATAATTTTTAAAGGATTAAATCAAAATTTTATCATTTAGGGGGATAAAGTACAATTTTACCTTTACTAATTTAAAATTTTAAAAATTTTAAAGGACCTAAATAAAAAAGATTCATTTTAGGGGGCCAAGGCCCCTGCTAGCTACCAAACATTTTCAAACTACAAATAATATTTTAAATTGATCCTCAAACTTTAAAATGTTTTAATCACATTGTCAAATTTTGAATGTTATATCAATTAAGTCATTTCATTTCACATGTAAAATAATTAAAAATTAAAAAATACATGCATACATACCTATAATGTATCAATGTGAAAGCAGTAGGTTCAATTGATATAAGCTTTAAAGTTGGAGATGTAGTTAGAATTTAAAGGGTAAGAAATTTACCAAAAAAAACACCCTTAAACTTTGCACGTCCCTGTCACAAAGCAAAATCATCATCCACTTGAATATTCCGGAATCCAATATATTTCCTCTCCAAACACCCCCTCCCTCAATACTAAAAAGGAATCTATAAATATATTTTTAATTCAAAAAATAGAAGTTTTTCATTTTTGTTCGGCTTTGAAAGCGTTCCATCTCATTTTCCTCTCCGATATTTCTCGCGACTTACTCAACGCCTTGCCTTTTTTATTCTTCGCTGAACCGCTTTCTCTGTTTTTTCTTTCATTTTTTTCCCCGTTTTCACTGTTTTATTTTATTTTATTTTTTACTTCTTCTTGATCTTATATTATACGTATGATAATATATATACCTGGAAGTTTCCGATTTACGTTCTGGCGGTGATTGGCAGCGGAAGAGTTTTCCGTCGCAGTGTTCTTTTTTGTTCGCTGAGATTACTTTTCTTTCTTGAGATATAAAGAGAAAAAGGAAGATTCAGAGATGGTAGGAGCAGGAGATGGAAGAGGATATAAGAAGATAATTGTTGGAGTTTGCGTCATGGAAAAGAAGGTGAAATGCGGAAGCGAGGTCCTTGTCTCTTTTGTTCGCTCGAGTTTTCTACTAAATATATGAAAAAATTATAATTTTTTCATAAAAAATATAATATAGTTGGACGACGTATGACTTTGTATAGTAATATAATTTATTATTTATTGCTATGTGTTAATGCTTAAATTTTAAGCTTTTAAAACATTTCCTGTTCTTTTTTCAGGCTTTTTCAGCTCCAATGAGACAGATTTTGGACAGGATTAAGGCTTTTGGCGAATTTGAGGTAGATCAGATATAACTTTTAAACTTTAAATTAATCTGAATTAGAATTGTTTTATTTATGTATGAGTTGAATTTGATGTAACGTGAATTAGTTTACGGGAAATATAAATGGATAAATCATGTTTTGCTCATTTACATTGATGAAATATGTAAATTTTATTTTTTGGTAAAACTCTAATTAAGTGTTTGGAATGCTATGCTGGAGTTTGTTAGTGTGTGCTATATTGCACCCTATGTTAATCAGACTTGGATATGATATGTGTTCAACACATGCATGTCCAATTTTTTTCCATGCAGTTGAAGGGTACTTCAACGGCCATATTTCTTACATCCATGTCCGAATATGCATAAGAAATGAGTGCTGGACGCATGTACTTCAAGAAAAATGTTTTGTTGTTTTGTTCTTATGGATTTCTTGCTTTGCAATGTCTTTCTTTTTTTCTTCTTGTAGATTCTCCATTTCGGTGACATGTACTTCAAGAAAAATGTTTTGTTGTTTTGTTCTTATGGATTTCTTGCATTGCAATGTCTTTCTTTTTTTCTTCTTGTAGATTCTCCATTTCGGTGACATGTACTTCAAGAAAAATGTTTTGTTGTTTTGTTCTTATGGATTTCTTGCATTGCAATGTCTTTCTTTTTTTCTTCTTGTAGATTCTCCATTTCGGTGATAGGGTTATTCTTGAAGATCCTATAGAAAGGTACATTCTTGAAGATCCTATAGAAAGGTACATTTTTGGTTAATTTGTGGAATCACATTGTCTCAGATTTACATTGTGATATTTTTTATTTGGTTACAATTGGCATTGTTGGTGTCGTTATCATTTGTTTATTTTTATTTTAAACTTAGGAGACAGAAGAAAGGAAGAAGAAAAAAGGGGTGGAGGAGATCCACAGAATTGCTAATTAAATTTCCAGTTGAAAGCAGTAAATAGACGGTTGCATTTATGTTGAAAAATTTGAAGTCTTCACTCTTAGCTGTTATCTTCCTATTGATTTATTGTCTTGTCATTTGTTTTTTCTTCGAAAGGTATAGTTTGAGTCTGAGCAACTGTGTGATTTGAGATCATAATTTACCTTGTCTCCTTTCATTGAATGATTATATGATTTTTCGAGGTTGTTAAGTTGGAGGATGTGTGAGGGAGATGTCCATATTTGTGTAACGAGTGTACTTCTTGTTATCAAACTCTAACGGTCAAGGTTCACATTGTTTTTCTTACCTAGCTGAGAGGTCGTAATTTCTTGTAATTTTGCTTGTTTCAGCTGGCCAATCTGTGATTGTTTAATTGCATTCTACTCCTCTGGATTTCCCCTTAAGAAGGCTGAAGAATATGCTGCTTTAAGGAAGTAAGATCTTATATATATATATATATATATATATATATATATAATTTTGTATGCATGTATTCTATTTGCATGTTCACAATAGGGAATCAATTTGTAACTTCAATGTGGGAAACTTAACATAATGATTGAATAACCTTTTGACTGTCATACTTTCCTATCTGGCTAAAAGTAATGTGCTAAATGTTGGTCAAGTAACACCTTAAAAAATTAAAGAATTCAGAGACATGATGAGATTACTTCAAAATTCTGATATTTTCTTTTGCACATAGGTCTTAAAATTAGATTCCATTAAAATTTAATTATTTATATTAATTCTGATTGGATCTTGGGTCTAACTCATCAGCATCAATCCATCAATATGATGAGGTATGAGGTCTATAAAAAGTATTAGGTCTCAATCCAAATGGAGTGTTAGTGAATGCTCAAGAACAGTGGATTACTTTTTGAAATTCAGAAGATAATTATGTTCAAGGTGATGATCAATTAATATCTCTCTAGTTTAGGTTGGGAAAGTCTAAAGTTTTGCTTTTGCATGATTGCAAGGGGAAGTGCCACAGTATGGCTGTTTTATTAAGTGCCATGGTATCCACTATTAGAGTCTAGACCTCCAGTAACTTTAGCCCTATTTATAGTCAATTTAACTTATATCTATCCTTCCGTGTAAGTGGAGCCACAATCAGATTATTCCATCTCAACTATGTGTTTTCTTTTTCAGCAGAATCAATCTCTTAAAGATCAGAGAAAGCTAATTTCTGCCACAGTTCCAATTTTTTAATCTAGAGAACATCTACAAGTTTATTACATTATTTTGATCATTCTAGTTCTTTGAATAATAACAATTTCTTCTTTTCTATACCAAGCAAGCAGTAATTAATTATGTTTTGCTACCATTTCTGCTCTATGATTCAGACCGTTCCTTGTGAATGAGTTGGAGCCACAACACCTTCTTCATGATCGACGGAAGGTATACGAGGTATACATCCTAAGCATCCATCTTGATGTTGTAGTTTTGACCCTTTTCCAGTTAGAAAAACCTAGACCACTCCACCTCACCTAAGTACTTTGTGGCAGTTTTTTTAGGTCATATATGTTGCTTTTCACAGTCCTAAACCTTCTTCCTTTGGAATGTAGGTGAGAGGCTCTAAGTGGTAGTTTGGTTCTCCTGTCCCCCATGTAATATTGTAAAGTTTGAATATTGATTGACAGGAAGATTAAGGCTAGATCTATATCATAATTGGTCAAAGCTTCTATTCTTTGAGCAAAACTATTATCCTTTTAGCTTATCTGAGAACTGATTATATAAATGGTTGAAATGTATGATATTATAGCAGTTGATTGACAAAGACTAACCTTATTATTTTGGGATTCAAGCGACTTGAAATGTTTGGTATCTCTGTTCCAAGATATGCCCTTGTAAATAGAGAAGAACCATATCAAGAGCTGGATTACTTTATTGAAGATGAAGATTATGTTGAGGTCCATGGAAATCGTTTCTGGAAGCCATTTGTGGAAAAGCCTGTTGATGGTGAGTTTGGTCCTTAAACTTCTGTTTATCTTCTTGCATCTGTTAGCTCCTCACTGGTATCCTAAGCATGAACTTAATGTGGTTCTTTGTGGCCTTTTTCTTGTTTCCATAAAAATTGACTTGCAATTTGAAGAGTATGTTAAAGCTCTATTCTTTTTGTTCATGAAAAAAGATCAAATACTGGACACTTAATCTATTGCTCATTAATTTCATTCTCGTCTGACAATATTTAAATATGTTCTTTCTGTTTGTATATAGTATGGGGCAAGGATCAATAAAGTTATTGCATGTGCAATGTATTTAGAGAACTGTTTTCTTACATAATATTTTTTTTATTGACTGGCTTGATCTATAGAATTGAAGGGGCATACTTTTTCTTTTTTTGGTTTCTTATACAACCATTTTTCTGAAAAAAAGGATTTGAATGAAAATATAAGATCTGCTTATTGATTTTATGGTATGTTGAATAACAACCATCCACCTTATGAAAATTGTTAAGACATTTGCATCTACAAACCCATATGCTTACCTAGTTCAGTTTTAAAATTATCTTACCATTTAATAGGTTCATGAAGTTGAGTCTTGAAACCTAATTCATGACACTTGGGAGGATTCCTGTTCTTTGATCTTCGTAACTGCGCCTCAAATCTGGCTTGATTGCAACTCTTTTTCCAGTTTTGCCTGTATGTTAACCATTTTTTTTTTTTTTTTTGAAGGGGATGATCATAGTATAATGATTTATTACCCTAGCTCAGCGGGTGGAGGCATGAAGGAATTGTTTAGGAAGGTCTGAATATTATCTTGAACTTCTAGCTAGAACGTTTTTGTTATGTTTGAAGCTCTGATATGGATTTTATAAGCTTATTTTGGGAAATGCTTTTAACTTTTTGCCTGATTTAAGGGGCAAAGTGTTGTAAATGCAGCAGCCAATACGCCAAACAGCTGTTCATGATTGTTTTGATATTCTACTGGCAAATGATTATAATGTGGAATAGTTTCTCTTTTGTAGGTTGGAAACAGATCAAGCGAGTTCCATCCTGAAGTTAGAAGAGTAAGACGTGAAGGTTCTTATATATATGAGGAGTTTATGCCAACTGGAGGAACAGATGTCAAGGTTGTACATTTTGGCGTACAAGTTTTGTAGTTAATTTAGTTTACTTTGATTGGTTATCATATGAAACCTGACTCTTATTATTGTTGCAAACTTTTCTGCATTCAGTAGTGCACTCTTTACATTTAACTCTGTTTGACTAGGAGAGTGGAGGGAACAGCGTATAAGGGTAGCTTCACATTTGCTGTTTCTGCGAACTTTTATAGTATTAGTTCAGGTATTGAATATCAGTTGATTAGGCAGTTATTTGCATTAGGAAGAAACAACTATTCTATATGCAGACTGTACATTTGTTTTTTATGGTTCGGCTGGATCTTTTTTTGAGGTTCTTTTAACTTTTAGTGATAGTCATATTGCTGCTTTCTCTCTCTCTGTCTGTCTCTCTCTATTGGCAAGGTTGTCTGCTTATCCTGTCAAATGAATATAGGTCTATACTGTTGGTCCTGAATATGCACATGCTGAGGCTAGGAAGTCTCCTGTTGTTGATGGTGTTGTTATGAGAAATCCTGATGGCAAAGAAGTAAGTATTTGGTAACATATTAATCAAGCATGTTCTTTACTTCTTCTCTTTGATGTATGCACCTGAGCACATATTCAGAAATCCCACTATCTGGTCATTTCGGTTCCTTGACAATCACTTGTTTCTTCGTCAATTCTTGATTGTCAAGCAACCTCTTATCATTTACTCTTTTAGTGCTTGGGCTATGGAGGGATGTTTTATCTGCAGATTAGCATGTAGTTTCAAGTTAAAACTGTGGTTTTTTTAATCATCTTTGAGAGTTGAAGTGGATGAACAATATTTGTTGGATTCAAATTATTAGGAGATTGTTTCAGTTGGATTCTGTCATGCTAAAGAGATTAAATCCATGTTATCTGGTGAAAATATATTGAAAGTCAAAAGTATATGCAAGACATCTATAAAAGAAGTTAATCATAACTAAGACATGCTTATGATGTACATATTGCTTGATATGTTTTGATCCAGCGCAATGACTTAAATCATTGCCCTTACCTTTATGGTGCTGCAGGGTGAAGAAGTGCCAATAAAATAGATGGTCAAGTCAATAATTTAGCAGGAAAATCATATGTAAAAGATCATATGCAAAAAGCTATTATTTGGGTCTATCTTGCTCCTGTAATGTTTTATATTATTTGTTTTGCATTGTGGCAGATCACTTCCTTTAATTGCAGAGTGAAAAGTGATGGAAGGGTTAATTAATTATTATCGATGCATGGAATGTATAATACATTACATAATCAGCTATCTTATTGGCTACATAACTAATGCAGAAGGTTTTTTAGTTATTACTAATATAGAACATTTCGCACATTACATAATAACTACCTTATTTTCTAACATAACCGATTCACTGCTATTTGATTTTCACATGGAGGTTGGAATATATGATGTTTGGAATATATGACAGATCAGATATCCTGTGTTGCTGACACCTAATGAGAAGCAAATGGCTAGGGAAGTTTGCATTGCATTTAGGCAAGCGGTATGTCTATTCCATCTTATTTGTGAAATTTGCCTTGGTTTTTGATCCTTATCTATTTATGGCAATGTGTTTTCTGCTATATGATATCTACTGGAAATTACTTATATTTGTTTTGCTTTTCTTGCAACTTTAGCTTTTTGTCTTCTGGTTTCTGATGGTTTGAAACATGAGTTTTGTTGAGATATTATTGGCACTCATTTCTTTGTTATATATTTTACCATCATATTTTAGTTTTTCCTTTTCCAACTAAGTTTTAAGTAATGCGATTAAAAGATTTGTTCGCATGTTAAAGTTACTATCAGTTGGATTTATGAAGAATGCTTTCATGCGTCTTCTGGCACTTGTAACCACCTTTTCTTTTTAAATAAACGTAGAAGATGGGGTTTATTAAGAGGTATCTGCTTTCCTGGTGTCGACAGAAATGCTTAACCTAAATCAAGATTTGTTTTTCTCTATTAAGTGGTTTTATCCCACATCTGTTAAATATTAGGTTTCTTGTAGTCTTGTATCAAAGTTGGGCCCCTCCACCTATTACCAATTGATATCAGGTCATATGCTCAACATGATATCAAAGCCCTAGTTTTGTTATTTTGTTCTCCCTACCTAACCCCATGTGAGGTTGATGAGCTTTGGTATGTTGTCCACATGTAAATCTTGTGAGCTACGCATGAGGGGGAGTGTTACTAGGTGTTATTCTACATTTGTTAAGTGTCAAGTTTCCTGTAGTCTTCTATTGAAGTTGTGTCCCTTCACCTATTTCCAGTTGGTTTTAGGTTTGATTCTTAATATTCTCCATTTGTAATGGTTTATATGGCATACCATTTTAATAACCAGTTTGAATTCTTGCAGGTGTGTGGATTTGATCTTTTGCGTTCTGAGGGGCGGTCATATGCTTGTGATGTAAATGGATGGAGTTTTGTGAAAAATTCACACAAGTATTAGTTTCTCGTCTTGTGATTATACACGGTGTTGTTCATATCATTATTTTTCGTTTGATTATGCTACATACTGTCTTGAATGCAATATCTCAGTTGTTATGTTCTGTCTGTGCGTGTAAAGTAATCACTCTTCGTCATTTAATTTTAATTTTCCTTATATCATGTATCACAGACAGAAAGAGGAGAAAGAAAAAAACTCTGCTGGCCCTGAATATATTGATGTCTTTAAGGTGTTGCACAGTGCGGATGATGGAAAGTGATAAATATGAAAAAGTTGTCAATCCAATGGTTAAGCTACAAAGCATGATTTATGAAACCTAACCATTGGATTAGCAAATTTTCCATACTTACCCCTTTTCCATCCTTCCTACCCAGCAAGCAAAGTCTAAGTGCTTGATCTTGGTGTTCTATTTTCTTTTCTTGTCTATTCTCTGTGTGTGCTTTATTATGTTTCCAGTGTAACATATCTAGTATTTTTCAGTCAATGAAACTAAGTGCAATATAACATACTCACCAATTATTTGGACTTTTATAAAGAAATGCTTCTGCATTTGTTAGATGCAATAAAAATTGAGCTAGATTCCACTTTCAATATAAAATATTCAAGGTGTTAATGATAACTGCTACAAGTCAACCATGGATTTTGGTTTACTAATTATCAGGAAGATAACAAAAAGCTTCCATCCAAAGCTTTGTTTCTCCTTATATATTATGGGGGAAAAGAAATTTATTTAAAGCTTGCATGTTCGTTTCTTTTTTGTATTCATTTAATTAATTTCTATTGATAGACTCACTGGTAGAACTGGTGTTTATTTTTTCCTTTTTCTTAACTTACTACTGTCATGTCTCCTTTTTTTTCATTTGTTATGAATAAGACTTACAGTCCAATACAGGTATTATGATGATGCTGCTTGTGTGTTGAGGAAGATGTTTTTAGATGCAAAAGCACCTCATCTTTCTTCAGTAATACCACCAACATTACCATGGAAAGTAAATGAGCCTGTCCAGCCTTCTGAAAGACTTACACGCCAAGGAAGTGGAGTCATTGGTTCATTTGGGCAGTCTGAGGAGCTACGTTGTGTTATAGTTGTTATTCGACAGTATGTTACTACACTTTCCTTGCTGTTTCTTTTTTGGTTTGTTAGAACACTCAACTTTTCATTGTTAAACTAACTATCCTCATTGAGCAGTGGTGATAGAACTCCCAAGCAGAAGGTGAAATTGAAGGTTACTGAGGAAAATCTTCTAAACTTGATGCTAAAGTACAATGGGGGACGACCCAGATCTGAGGTGACTATTTCAGTTTTGTATACCCTATATTTATTCTGCTGGTAATTCTAAGCACCTATTCTTTGTCATCACTTTTTCAGACAAAACTTAAAAGTGCTGTTGAACTGCAAGATTTATTAGATGCCACAAGGATGCTTGTACCCAGGTTGCTCTTCATATTTCATACTTCGTTTTTGATCTAGCAGAAACACTTTCAGATATTCCCCTCCCAACATCTCAACATCTAAAGGAATGAAAACAAAAGTTTGTAATGGTTAATTTTTACCAGACAGGAAGAGGATTTGCAACAAATTTAGTAGGATAGAATTTTGGGTTGCTTTAAATGAGGAAAATTTTGGCTATATTGTGGGTGCAAACTAGTGATTTTATGGTTAAATTGGATAAAGAGAAATTGGGAAGGTGATTAGTGCTCCTTGGTTAGATTAAAAGGGAGAAGACACAGTTTTGAGAGCTGGAACAAAAAAAAGGAGAAATAAATTCAGCTGTCGTTCTGTTATGTTATAGTAACTTTGAAGGCTTTCTTTCTTTGTATTCTTTAGGGGTTGGGGAAGGGGGGCTGTATACTACCTCAAGAAATATTTGCATATCTTTACTTTTTTTCATAAGAAAGCACATTATGAAATGGAACATTTAGAACTTATTTTGAAAATTGGTAATGATTCAATGTTGATTATTTATGTGATATAGACCAGGTGTTGGAAGTGATAATGAAGCTGAAGATCTTGAGCATGCTGAAAAGCTTCGTCAAGTTAAGGCAGTACTTGAGGAGGTTATCAAACTTATCTTGAAATTACTTGCTTTATCAATCTATTAGCTCTAGTCTAGGATATTCATTTTATTGTTCTAGTTACTTTGCTCTTCAAATGATCTCTGTGTTGTGGATAGAGAAGTTCACGGTTCTTTATTCCTTCATTGTCATAAATGTAACATTTCTTTATACACACAACACACACGTATATAACTATTTTTTCCCTTTTCTTTTAACTGTTTATTTGGGCTGTTTGTTACATAATAAATTCTTTGGTTTCCAGGGGGGACATTTTTCTGGTATTTACAGAAAGGTTCAATTAAAGCCCCTTAAGTGGGTTAAAGTTCAAAAAAGTAATGGTGAAGGTGAAGAAGAACGGCCTGTTGAAGCTCTGATGGTTCTTAAATATGGGGGTGTGCTTACACATGCTGGGAGGAAGCAGGTAATAATTGAGCTCTCAATTATTTCATCAAATTATTCTTTAGTTATAATCTCACTTTTCACTTAAGATGCTAAACCACCCCTGAAAGTTAAGAAGAATTATTTGAATTTAAGTGTGGGTAGCATTGGAAATTTCAAAATGAGAAGGGCATAGTGAATTTAAAGTGGGCATTCATTTTAAGACATCTAAGGTTGGAAGGAAGGAAATTCATTAGGCAGAGAGGGATAAAAGTTTCACTAAATTTCTCTCTTCATTTGTTTGATTTTCCTTTTCTTTTCTATTTGATTTTTTTTGTCTCTCATTACCATGCAGGCAGAAGAACTGGGTAGATATTTCCGAAATAATATGTATCCAGGTCACTACAATCAATTCTAACCTTTGATTGTTAATGGTTTTCTGCAACCTATATGAGTGTAACGTCTGTTATATGTGCCAGGTAGATAAAATAGTGATAATTTTAGTTGTGTGAATCTTTTTGTGATGAATTTTTATAAAATTACAGGTGAAGGTACTGGCCTGCTTCGCCTTCATAGTACATATCGTCATGATCTGAAAATTTACAGTTCTGATGAGGGCCGTGTGCAGGTAGGTATGCTTTGAGTGGTAAATGAGTATATATAATTTGATCTTCTCATTATTCACAAATTGTTGATCTGACTATTTGTGCTTCATTCTGAGCTCAGTTACCATATGCTTATTTCCATTGCCATTTGGCATCATCAGTAGGTTTTTAAATTAAATCATTTAACAGATGTCTGCAGCTGCTTTTGCTAAAGGCCTACTTGACCTTGAAGGGCAGCTAACGCCAATCCTGGTTTGTAATGTTTCCTTAACAAGTTCATTCTGCCTTTTGACATTGAGCTTGCATGACTGAATTGGTTATCTTATCAAGGTCTCCCTTGTTAGCAAGGACTCCTCTATGTTGGACGGACTTGAGAATGCGAGCATTGAGATGGAAAAAGCAAAGGTTTGTATCTCCTCTTGCCTTGATTTGACAAGCAATTTTTATATCATATGACAATTCAGTAAACTAGAATTCTTGGCTTGGTAAATGGATTGATTTATCTATCCGTCGAGTATAAAAACTACTATGCTGCATAAATTGATTAAAGTGTGGTTGGATCAACAGTAGAGCTTTTAACAGGTCTATTTATGATCCTGAATAAGTTGTCTATAATCTAGAGAATCAACTAAGTTCTCTCATGGACGTTTGAAACTTTTCAACTTTGCATCATACTCTTGGTTTTTTTGGCTAAACATTAAGTGTCAAATTAAGAACTAACATAAAAAGTTTTCTTTTAATATTGATGACCTAGATGTAAACATTCTCAGGCATTAGTTGATTTGAAAGATACAATAATAAGAAGATGCATGGGAAATTCCTTTTGGATGTTGGAATTTAACAGTTGGAAAGCAGATTTTCTGAGCATTCTATATCTCATTTTTTACTTGCAACCATTAAAAGGATCATGGCTATTCAGGGAAAAAACAAATAAAGAACATGAGCAAGCTTTTATAAGTTTGGCCAAATTTAAAGTGAGGAGTTTACCCCTAAGATTGTTAATGCTACTAATAGCTATGTGTGTTATCTTTATGCGTTTCTTCCTGACTTTGAGTTTAGGAATCTGTATATAACTCCTAAAAGCTTTAAGCCGCTAGGTGAGGAGTTGAGGGTCCAATTGTGGATTGTATACTTCCCTTTGCTAACATGCTCCTTCATGTGCAATCCCTTTGGGCTTAAAAACATGGGGAAAGAACATTGACATCTAGCTTGTGGTCAAATTTGATTCTACATAGTGTGTCTATTGTAGAAACTTCGCATCACTTGGATTAAAAGAGACTTTGATACAATGTTCATGAACAACTTAAAAGTTATGTTCTAACTTTTAAGTGTGTGCTTAATAATGTTTATAATTTTAAGGACATGTTACTTAGTTGTATGGTCATTAGGTGAGGAGTTGAGGGTCCAATTGTGGATTGTATACTTCCCTTTGCTAACATGCTCCTTCATGTGCAATCCCTTTGGGCTTAAAAACATGGGGAAAGAACATTGACATCTAGCTTGTGGTCAAATTTGATTCTACATAGTGTGTCTATTGTAGAAACTTCGCATCACTTGGATTAAAAGAGACTTTGATACAATGTTCATGAACAACTTAAAAGTTATGTTCTAACTTTTAAGTGTGTGCTTAATAATGTTTATAATTTTAAGGACATGTTACTACGTTGTATGGTCATTAGTTATCACCTTTGACTTCATCTTGTTCTATATGGTACTGTGTAGTACCTTGTTCTGATACATGGGTTCCATGAGTTACCACCATGCACTTCCCCCTAGAACAGGGTATAAGGATAGACATGAACAGTCATGTAAGGTGTTAAAACTATTGTTTCATGTTTAACAATCTGCAAATCTTTTTGAGTGCAGCTTTAGACTATCTTTTTTGTTTTGCAGACTAGACTGAATGAAATTATAACTTCAGGTGCAAGGACAATTCCTAGTAATGGAACATCTGAGTGTCCTTGGATGGTTGATGGAGCTGGATTGCCTTCTAATGCTTCTGAGCTCCTTCCCAAACTGGTAATTTTCACCATATCAATTAAATATGCAACAGTGCATTGAAACCTTCAGATCTTTTTACCTATCAGTTCTAGCTCATTTCCAAGTCACTGGAGGAGGTTAGTTGGGGCAATATAAAACTTTACTGCCCTAATCAAGATTGATTTGCTAAGTTATTTTACTTTTTCCTCTTTTTTCATTTTATACCTGTTATATGCAGGTAACTTTGACTAAGAAGGTTACCGAACAAGTCAGAGTACTTGCCAAGCATGAAGATGAGAATCTTGCTGAGACAAGCCCGTATGATGTGATTCTCCCATATGACCAAGCAAAGGCACTTGGTAAGACAAATATTGACATTGATCGTATTGCTGCTGGATTGCCTTGTGGTAGTGAGGGATTCCTTTTGATGTTTGCTCGGTGGAAAAAACTTGAAAGAGATTTGTATAATGAACGTAAAGAGTAAGTATCTACCTCTCTTCTTGATCATACTTGTGGTGCAGGTGTCTAAATATGCTGTCAGTTTCATCATATTTCCTGTCATTTAGATTTTATATGAAGGGCTTTATTGTATTTGCTAACATTGGACTTTCATGCAGACGTTTTGATATAACTCAAATTCCTGATGTTTATGACTCTTGCAAGTGAGTAATTGCTTCATTCTATTAATAAAATTTTGTTAGAATACCCTATGCTCAACAAATTTTATAATTCAGAAAGCATACGTGGAAATATCCTTTATTCCTGGTTTAAAAATTGATCTTTGCAAGTTGCCTCCTCTTTTCCTTGCTCAAAATTTATTTTGTTTTTTATATATTCTTTGATTTATTTCCTTTGAATTTGTTCCATGATTTTTTTCAAGGAGTTTGTTGCATGATTCTAATTGCATCCAACATTGCACATCAAAGTTGAAATGCACTCCTTGGATTGACCCCTCAATGATGACGTTGTAGGCTGATCAAGGGTTGGGAGCTTGCATTATTGCTGTATTATGATATATGAATGATACCACGTAACAAGAAATTTAATGTTTCTTAACAAATCATTATGCAAGTCCCCTAAAGCTGAAGCATGTTCTTCTATCTTGATTATAAAATTCAAACATTCATAATATAAAAAGGTCTCAGCTCTTAGAAGTTTAATGCTTCTGCTTTTCTTTCTGATTGCCTATATATTTTTTCTGTTAATCTAATTTTTGACAGATATGATCTTCTGCATAATGCGCATCTTAATCTAGAAGATTTGGATGAACTCTTCAAAGTTGCCCAGGTACAAAATACTTACGACCTTAGAGATGTATGTTGATCTTTCATAATTGCTATATAGCAATTTATTTGTATTTAATCTCATGTAGCTATACTTGCCTTTTGATGTGCGACCTCTTTATCTACATAATCTCATTTGCTTATTTTGATGATTGCATCATATTGCTTTTTAGATTGGCTTCCTTGCCTCTATAGTAAATGTTACGAGTTTTTTATGTTGGGAGTGTGGAAAAATGGAATAGGCTTGTTATCAAACATGAATCCCGCTTATTGATCACCACATCATTTTTGGCCTAATTGTCCACTGTGTAATTGTTGTTGCAGCTTCTTGCAGATGGTGTCATCCCTAATGAATATGGGATTAATCCAAAGCAGAAGCTAAAAATCGGTTCAAAGGTGATCCCTTTTCCTTGCAGCATGTCTCATTCAATTAGAAAGGTTTGAACTAAATATAAAAATTTTAGTACGTTTACTGAGCACCGGAACTAAGTCAAAGACTAAAAATCTAAATGGGGATGTGGCACTTCATTTAGTAGGGATAAAATATCTTTGCACGATTATTGATTTCCCCTTCAACAACAATGCACATTTGTGCAGCCTTCATTAATGCGAATGTAAGTACTGTTAGTACTGATGTGTGATTAAAGATGTCCTGATTTTTATTCTGTCCCTTCAGATTGCACGCCGTTTGTTGGGCAAAATTTTGATTGATCTGAGGAATACTCGTGAAGAAGCCCTTCACGTTGCTGACGTTAAGGGTAATCAAGACAACTGTTCAAACTCAACCAAAACTGCAAAGGCTAATAAAGTTTTTCCACCTAACATTTCCATCAAGACTGATGACATAAGAAGATCTAATACTACAAGTGAAATGTCAATAGATCAAGATGATGATGATAATAAAGAGACCAAATACCGTTTGGACCCAAAGTCCGTATATGAACCTCTATGCTTTGTTCTCTATGTTTTATTTTATCTTCTTAAATTTTACTCTTACTCAATCAGGTATGCAAATGTCATGACACCTGAGCGCCACTTGCGAACACGCCTTTACTTCACATCAGTAAGTGCAAACTGTAAAAGAACTAGCTAACTTTCCTCTTTCAATCATTCAGCTACTATTTTTGCTTGTTCTTTACCATTTGCCCTGCTCATCAGCCTTTATTTGCATGACTTCCGAAATTTGCTATCTATTTACTTACAGTGTTACATCATTTGGCATCAACTCTCTGACAGGAATCGCATATTCATTCCCTCATGAATGTAATTCGGTACTGTAACCTAGATGAATCTCTTCAGGGAGAAGCTGGTCTAGTTTGCCAGAGCGCTTTGGAGAGTTTGTATAAAACGAAGGAGCTTGACTACATGAGTCACATTGTGATAAGAATGTTTGAAAACACAGAGGTTAGTGCCTCTGTTTTTTTAATTTTATTGGTGTCCAAGATAGGAACTTCAACATTATTAGTGATAGGTATTTTCTCAGACAGTACACAGTGGCTTTCACCTTGAGTCATTGACATTAAATATGGAATTAAAATACAGGTAGCTTTAGAAGACCCACGACGGTTCCGCATTGAGTTGACATTTAGCCATGGTGCAGATTCATCCCCATTGGAGGTAATAGTAATACCGTCTAATGTACAAAGAAAAACCCTTGTGGAAGAATGATCAACAATGGAAGTTAATGTCAAACATCATAAAGCAAACCTAAACTATAGTAAATGTTTATTAAAGGTTTTGGCTATTACCTTTTCTTTTTCTTGCGTGTGTGTGGGTCGCATGAACCTACAATAATGCAAATGTACTTCATTGATTCTTTAAATATTCTATTAATAGTGAGGTTGATGCTCATCATGGGTTTTGGTTGGAACCGATTGTTGTTTGCGTGTGATCCATTTCTTCAGTTACTTGTGATCATAGTAGGATATATCTACCATGTTGTCAGAATTGATGTCTGTTGAATTGAATTCATAATTTATCTTGATGCAATTAATGCGTGGGCATTGATCTTTTGCTTTGACAGAGTAACGATGGCAAGGCTGCTTCACTGAACCAGGAGCATACGCTGCCGATAATGGGTCCAGAAAGGCTGCAAGATGTTGCATCCTATCTCACATTAGAGAAAATGGAAAAGATGATTAGGCCGTTTGCAATGCCGGCAGAAGACTTCCCTCCTCCATCTACTCCGGCTGGGTTTTCTGGGTACTTTTTGAGAAGCGCCCTGGTGCTTGAGCGTCTGGTAAATCTTTGGCCTTTCCATAAGAATGCTCATACCAGTGGAAAGTAACAACTAAGAAGCTAGTTCCCCATTTCCCTCCTTTTAACTTGTTTTTCCCATTCTTTTTGGTTTTTTGTTCAATTTCCCCATTCTTTTTGTTTTAATGCTTCTTTCTTTTCATTTTTTTACCTCCGGTTAAAATAACGGCCAAGAGAGGTCTTAAGCACTTTGCTCGAGTAAATACTTTCCCCCCCTAGACTTTCAACAAAAAGTTGTTGGAAGAATTTTGGAAATTGTTTTAACTTTTCTCTCATTAATGCAATTTTCTTATTTGATCAAAGAAAAATGTAGAATGGTTGGTAGGTTTGGTTTATGAGTTGGTTGGCCGGGCACTTTATCCTTCTTATTTTTTCATTATCAGTTGGGATTAGTCGATATAGTATTATAATCCTTCAATAGATAAGTTTTTAACAAATAGAACAGAAACAAGCAATGCATGTTAGAAGATTCGTACCTTCTAAACACTTGTGAATGGAAAAGGAAAATATACTTTCCAATCTTAGATCCACTCAACATCAGACAGGATACATAAGAATAAACATGTTAACATTAAAGCAACACATAAGAGGGATTGTGGGGCGATGAAAAGAAAATGAATGCAAGAAAAAGGAACCAATCATTGTTCCACGACAAAGAGTTTAAACATAATCAAATTCAGGGAAATCCCATTTGACATTATTAATGGAGAATATACAAGCTGAAAGTTCAAGTAGCAGCTACCGAAGGCCCGTGTTTCTCAATTTTCTTCACAAGATCATTCTTTTGGGCTCCAACCACCCTATCCACTTCCTTCCCTTTCTTTAGCAACACGAAAGTTGGCATTCCTTGAACCCCAAATTCCTGTGCCACATCCTAAATTCCTACCAAGAACCAATAAAAACCAAGGGAATAAATAAATAAATATATATATATATATATATATATATATATCTAAACAACACACCTATGCTCACAAGCAACTAAGATTCAACTTGAAAAAATGCGAATTCTCAAGCTTGAACTCAAGCTACAAGTGGAGCTCGAGAGACAATTCAAATTTGAAATATAGTAATTGAGCTCATTTTTAACACATGTGCTTAATCGAGTGAGCTCGAACAATTTGATTTTTATCTCAAATCAGGGCTGAGTACAAAATGTGAAATTTGATTGAGCTTAAGAAAAATCTCAAGCCTTGAATTTTGAGTCATCTTGAGCTTCTTATAACATAAGCTTGAGTTGAGATTGGTTGATCATACCCCTTCCTTTAACCTCTAAAAGATGATGTATATCTTTTCAATCCAAATTACAAGTATACAGACTCTATGATCAAATAACTTGTCCCAACTCAATTAATTGAAATGTGCTTTTCAATACACAGAATGATATGGGAGCCTATAAAGTTTCTAATAAGTTTCAGAAATTTTCAGATTCATCACATGTTTTTCATCATTTCCCTGTACATTAAATGCATTCTTAAACAATTTACTTATAAATCATGTATAGATATACATATGTTTTTCATCATTTCCCTGTACATTAAATGCATTCTTAAACAATTTACTTATAAATCATGTATAGATATACATATGTGTGTGTGTGTGTGTATACATAGAAAGAAAAAGGGTAGAATGCATACAGGCAGTTCATCAACATCAAGTTTTACAAACTGAACTTCAGTGAACTTAGCAGCCATGCCATTCAAAACAGGTTCCATGAATTTACATGGCCCACACCAAGAAGCTGAGAAATCTATAACCATCTGAAAAAGAAAAGAAAAACCAAGATTCAGGTTTTTCATATAATTATCAAAACAACCATTTAAAACCCACAAAAAAAAAGAAAGGAATTTAGGGTTAAGAAAGAAAGGTACAAGCTGTGAGGTTTCTTTGACAGAGTTGAAGTGAAGTTGCCATCTGGGTGATGAATGAAAGGTTAGGACGCTTGAATGCTCGGATGAAGATGATGACTTTTCTGGCGTTGAATCGGATGAAAGAAAACCCATTTTTTTCTGTTTCTTTTCTCAAATCAAAGAATCGAAAAGGAAAAAAACAACGGACAGTATGCTGTGCAGGCGGCTGGCAGTAGGGAAGCTTCGGTTTTATCGTTTGCACTTTTTCTTTGTACTCTTTTGGGTTCATAATAAAAATAAAAATAAAAATATAAATATGTAAAAAATTAATTAATAAATAAATTTCATGGTCGTCACTAAAATTATTTTTGCAAAAATATTAAAGTTAAAAACCGTTGAATTGACGTGGCTTGAGCATCACGTACGCAAAGAATTTGCTTTTAGGTTTAAGGGCCTAAAATGTCTTTAAATTTCTTCAAGAAAAATAAATAAGTTTCTATGTTTTTTTTATACTCACTTAACTTTTAAAATATTTCAAAAACATCTTTAAGTCTTTATTTTTTTTTTACTTAATTGGTTTAACTTTTAAAATGTATTAAAATAGTTTTAAAATTAAAAAAAAAAAGCATTTAAGCTTCTTTTTTTTTTTGCACTCAATTAGATATTTAAACTGCTGTTAATTTTTTTCAATTAAAGTCATTATGTGTCACAACCACAACGTGACATGTGACAAAAAATAATAAGAAGTAAAATTTATAAAAAAATTAAATTTAAATAAAAAATATAAAATTATTAAAAAATTATTAAAAACTATAAAAATAGTAAAATATATAAAATATAGAAAAAATTTTATAAAATTTTATAAAGTCAAAAAAATTATAAAAAATATAAAGAAATATAAAATTCGTAAAAAATTATAAAAATTATCGTACTAAAAATAGCATTTTATAATTTTTCTATAACTTTTATTGATTTTCACTTTTTATCATTTTTTGCCACATGTCACGTTGTGTTGCAATATATGAAGGTTTTATGGTCAATGGTTAAAGTCAATGGTTTTAGGGCTTTTTTTATGCATTTTATAATTTTTATAATTTTTTATAAATACTTTTTGTATTTTTTATTAAAATTTAATAATTTGTATAACTTTTATTGATTTTTACCTTTTTTAATTTTTTGCCACATGTCACGCCACAGTTGTGACACGGGTGACTTTAACTAAAAAAAATGAGGGGCAATTAACTTTAACGGTTGAAGGACATTTTTGATGCATTTGACAATTCAAGTACCCAATTGAGCACAAAAAAAAAAAGAGTTTAATTGCTTTTTTTGAAAAAGTTTAAGAGCCTTTTTGATACATTTTAAAAGTTCAAGTACCCAATTAAGCAAGGACTTAATTACTTTTTAAAAAAAAATTAAAAACTTTTTACACCCTTAAACCTTCTTTTTAATAAGTCTAATCTCTATTAGCAAAAATTATTTGAATTCTCATTTTTGTATTATGAAACAAAAAAGTTAGTAAACCTAATTTCATAAATAAATTTTTATTTTTATATAAAAAACGTTATTTTTAATTTTTCAAAAATAAAATTTATTTTTTTAGATAAATTGGATATTAAATTTATTTATTTTTATATTAATATCTAATATTGAATAAATATTGAACTTGAATAGTAGGCCAAAGAGAGTTTACTTGTACTCGTATGTGGATGTGTAAGTTTAAATTTTTATTGTATAAATATTTAAATTCAATAAGTCAAAATTATTTTACAAAGTTTTAAAAAAAAATTGTAATTTGGGGTAGTAAAAAAGTTATTATGTATATTGTAATGGAAAAAAACCAAAGCCCACTTTCCACATAATCTTCTTTTACTTTGACTCCCAAGTTTTTTCTCATAGTTAAACCATGCAACAAAAGCTCTAACCTCATTACAATTTACAACTCTTATAAAAGCTACGAGAGATTTAAGCAGAGTGCTGTCCATCAAGAAGTTAATACAAGGTAAATAAGCCTCTAATCTGTGTCCCAGTTTCAGTCTGTTAATTCCATTTTAATGGTGATTGCAGATACATAGGTATCGAAACTTACAAGCTCTGCTGACCATGGAAACCCCGACTGACCTGATCGCTCTAAAAACTGGCGATGATAGATTCAGTGATCTTCCAGAATACATCATTCATGTTCTTTCATTCATTGGTTCCAATGATATTGTTGGGCTAAGTTATGTGTCTAGAAAATTTAGGCAGTTAACCATGTGTAGCCGTAACTTGTACTTCAAGTTAGGGTGTGATTCCAAGAAGTGCACACCCAATTGCAAACAAGTGCAGGGATTTCTAAAGGGTTTTCTAAATAAACACAGTGAACCACAGATTGATCGTTTTCGTCTACATTGGTTTTGCCGTGCCAGCAGATATGATGTTAAAGGATCAATTTTCAGCTTGTGTGTTCAAAAGGCTTGAAGGCATAAGGTTCAAGAACTGGACATAGGGGTCCCTGTAATAGCTGGTAGAGCCTTTCACTTGCCTGCTGGGATTGAATCACTGAGGGCATTGAAATTGGAATTGCAAGGGGGAAAACCAAAACTGTTTGCTTTAGTTTTCGCCTCCCTTGAGACGTTATCGCTATCGTCCGTATCGGTTCCGGGCTTGGAACTCTGAGAATGGATGAGTCATTCTTGCAGATCCCTTAAGGTTTTGAATCTGGTAGACGTTGATGGAATAAAGGATCTCAACATAAGCAACTCATGTCTCAAAGCGCTAACAGTATCAAGTTGCAGTGCAATAGAACCCAAGGGCTTGTATTATCGGTACACAATATGGTATGATACGGCACCAGAAGATAGCATAATTTTCATCCATTGGTCCTCTCTTAAGAAGTTGGAAATTTGTAAATGTGGCTTTGATAACTTGTATCTCAATGTCAATGCACCTTGTCTCAAGGATCTGCAAATCTCCAACTGTGAAATTTATGGCTCCTTTGATGTTAGAATCTCAGCAGAACAACTTCAAACTTTGTGTTTGACAATGGAACTAAGTTTTTGTGTCCCAGAAGCATCTTTGAGCAGATGCAGGATCTATTCAGACAACTTGCGGTCACTGTCCAAAGCCACCGTTAATCTCACTGTACCTTATTCATCAACTTTGGGCATTGCAGATTATACGTGCAAGGAATTCAATAGTAATGGCTTAGTTGAATTTATTTACAGTGTAAGATATGCCAAAAGTCTGCAATTGAACTTTCAGATTATTGAGGTACAAGCCACCTTACATCTTTATGTTCCTTGTTGCCTGTGTCTGGCAAAATGTCTGATAAACACACTGTTTAAGTATTGACGTCTCTGGTTTCTGCAGGCCTTGTCAAACCACGCTCAACTGCAAAACATAACATTCCAACATGTGGAACATTTGGAAGCATCAGTTGTCGATTTAAACAACTTGAAGGACATTGATATAGCTGACTTTTTGAGATGTTGCAGTTGCCTAAACACTCTTACATTCAGATATGATAGTAATGCTGATCAACTTTCTGAAACTGAGGTTAGTATCAATTTATATTGTTTCGATGACAGAACCCTTCGTACATGAATTGTTCTTTTATTTGTTCGCTCATTGACGTTGCAGTTAGTTGACCAATTACGATCCAAGCTTGGGGATGAGTGTGAAAATACAAGGTTTGCTTGCAGAGTGATCAACTGTAAGGATAGTGAAAACAAAGGCTTTAATGGAAGAGTATGAAGCGTGTAGCACTAGTTGTTTCTTCCCTTGAGAAATTGTCATCTTTTTATATGATTACATTTGGATATTTAGGATTTTTGCTTGTAATTGTTCGGATTTGAATGTCAATACTTGATATGAATATCAAAGATCAAAATAGAGGTATCCATAAGTGAAAAATTTATACTTTTTTGAGTTCTGGGCTATTCTTTGACCATCATCTAAGCAAAAGGGTATATGGAAAACACTGAAGAACAAAAAGAATTTATAAGTGCATTCTATCATCATAGCTGGAACTTGAACGAAGATTTAGACAGAACAAAATCCTGCTTTTATTCAATTGTAACAGGAAAAGATAATTTAGCAATATTGTTTAAAACTTCACTGAAATGGTATTGGGATGCCTTGCTTCTTGTTAACAATGGCCATTGCCATGTAACGGGTTCCCATCCCGATAGGTACTTGTTCCTCTGGTCCCTCCCAAAAGGGGGCTTCACCATCACCGACTAAACGCCAGTATCCAGTCCTTAGAGCTTCAGCTTGTTCATCAGTGCAGTTTTGTAGCAGAGCTTCAACTCGGAAGTTTATTCCAAGTGAACCAAGGAACTGAGACTGAGTAATAGGGCCATGAACAGATACATCATCTGAAAAAACAATGTTGGAACCATGAAATTTAGTCATTATTTTTTCTTTCACAGATTTTATCCCGAACTCCTTTCAAAATCAAACATGCTTAATACAACCAGACACTCGTATGGAAGATAAAACAGAAATGCAAACCAGAAGCTTCCTCAGCAGAGTGCTTGATTGATGCAAAATCGACATATGCACTAAGATCAGCACTCCCAGGGTTGTCAAGTATGTTAACGAACTTGTGCTTCCGAATTGCCTGCACATGTTTAATGGTTACGAAAATGATGCAGATGAAACTAAAGAAAAGTGATTTTTTATAACTGTTAGAGTGACAAAAAGCTAGAATCAGTTAATTGTCTGTTTTTTCATTGAATCATTGATGAATGGTGAGCCGCTATACCTGCAGACTATCTGACACTACTCCGTTCAGGCCATAATCGATAATAAGTGCTCCACCTCCATCAACACCTATTCTCTTCGCAAGTGTACTAGTTAAGTCCATTGCTTTGGGGCAAACCTCAATTTGATTAAATTTCTCAACTTCTTTGGGCACAGCCCACTTGCAGCGCTTCATTAGGTAAAGAGTTGCAGGTGTAGGCTGTGGAGATAGGACAAAGCGGAACCTAAACCCATACACAAGGAAGTATCAAACAACTAAATTCCTTAAATTAGAAAGGTGATTGAATTTCGGGAGAGTAGATCTCAAATTCTTACGATGAATCTTCCGCGACATCTATCATTTTCTCACACCAGCCACGAGAACCCCTCTGCAAACAACTTCTTAATTAAAGCAATGCAAATGAAATGGCAGATGACAAGCTATATAATTAACAGTATGAAAACTTAAAATTACAAGAGTTTAGATGTCTAACTTAAAGATGACAACTCCCGACTACATAACAATTTGACAATTTCTATACCTGGTTCTCAGCTATTGTTCAAAGCATAAATCATTAACTCGGTCCACATCTTACATGGCTAGATGTATATTATGTTGTATAATCTTCAAACTACCATGGATTTATTCATTATCTCATATTATCAGTAGGCAATTGATAATTAACATGCCTCTTACAATTTTCATAAATATGATAGTGGGTCTGTAATCAAGTAAGCTGCAAATTATAACAGAAACTTCATATAATGACAGTAACCCAAATAAAGGCTCTCTAAAGTTAAAATTTCTATGTCAACATTTTAAAGTTCCATGGATTTAATATTCATGATGCAAAGAACAGCTGGCACAGGCAATCCTACTCTTACTAATAGACTTGGATACAGAAACAACAGATATTCAGTTAGCCCCTACTATCAGAATGCATGTGACAAACCTGAAATTGATGAACTGGCAGTGCATCATAGAACTCATGGGCAATAATTATGGTCGGCACTGCAACATGAGCAAGTGATTCAAAACATCAAGGTAAGAACAGATCATGTTATTTTTTAACTCAATCCATAAACTATATAGAATATAAATACTATAATTGAACTGTTTTCATAAACCAAAGGGTATTTGGCTGCTTTCTTTTCAGAGAAGAAAAATCTTGAAAGTTAATGCCATACATCCAAATGGAACCTGTTCCAGTGTTGCATGCCACGATACAGGTGTTCCAGCCAATGTGCTTAGAGACCTTTTATCAACACCTTCACTGGTATTTTCTTCATCCATGCATTTCAAGCTTTGGTGCTGAAGTTTTTGCAATGCAGGGCTACATTCTACCATGTGTATATGCAATGACTCCGTAAAATTTTTAAATTTTGATGCACCCTATAAGGAGAAAAAACCAACACCTATTTAAAAACATGACATGTTATGTCCTCATAAAACTAACCAAATGAAGACTTTAAAGCACTAACTTGCATATCTTTTACATTTAGAAGTAAACTTGAGTGAGAAATACAAGTGACTATCATACACGAAGAAGATCAGCCATTAGAGTTCCTCTGCCAGGGCCAAGCTCAACCAAGTTCACCCTCTTTGGTCGTCCCATTTGTTCCCATAAACACATAGCCCAAACAGCAACCATCTAAAATAATGCCAATAGGAAAGAAAATTAAATTGTCCCAATCAATATTCCTTCACATTCACAAATTCATTAGAAACTGAGTTACCTCTCCAAACATCTGGCTTACTTCAGGAGATGTTATGAAATCACCTTCAGCTCCAAAGACATCCCGGTTAATATAGAACCCAGCCTTGGGATTTGTTAAGACTTCTTCCATATATTCTGCCACAGATATCGGCCCACCACGAAACTGACAAGGCAGCAAATAAAACCCAATGTTCCAAAGCATAAATGCACAGTTTCAATTCAAGTTTCAAGTAGTAAAAGGAGACATTAAGAGTACAAGTTCGTGGGTTTTCGCTAACGAGTGTCCTAATGATACTGCAGTTGAATGCTAATCTTGATGGTTTCAATGCATTGAACTGAAGATAAAACTTTAACAACAAAAGTAACAAAACCCCATAATTTATTACATCAAAACAGACCCTTTTTACTAACCTTAATAATGCCTTTGAGATGCTTAACAAGTTCAGAGTCTGAGGAAGGTTCATGAGAATGCTCTAAAACATCCCCACCAAAAAAAAAAAATTAATAAAAAATGAAGTGAAATGATAGGAATATAGAGATGGAGAGAAGCTGGAAAAGCTACCAGGGGGACTATATAGTCCAGAGCGATCAATGGAAATGGTGTTGGTGGGTTGATCTTCAAGGTGTTCGATGGAATTACTAGGAGGGATTTCAGGTCGTGATGATGAACAATAAGAGAAAACAGAGCATTTGCTGAGTAAAGGAAGCGTTGACTGAGTAGACAGGAATCGATAAGCTCTGGGGGCTTGTCGAAAAAGCAGCTTCCGCAGCATTTTTGTCGCTCAAACCGTCAAACACACACTAGAAAAAAACACAGTTTTTATTCTTCTTTTTATCTTTCCCTTTGAAAAGCAAAAGGAAGCTGAGATAGGCGAAATCGCAATGATACAAGACAACAAACGTAGCTCAAATTTATTTTGTATAGTTTTTAAAATTACAACAAATAGGGGATGTAGCTCAGATGGTAGAGCGCTCGCTTAGCATGCGAGAGGTACGGGGATCGATACCCCGCATCTCCACAGTATGGCGGTTTTGCACAATTTTATTGTTTATTTGTTTTGGTTCGCAAAATCTGGTTTTCTACTAATATTCGTCTCTGGGCTCTTCGGCCTTTTATTTCTTGACCATTATGTTGGGCTCAGTTTGTTTCCATATTAAAATATTTTGAAAAAATTAAAGCAGTTGTTGCAATAATTTTGGAGATCCTATCCTAGGTCAAGTATTTTAAAATTTTAAAGGTTGGGTTATAGGCAGTTTAAGACTTGCATAAAAAATGGAATAAATATTGGATATCAGCATTTATTTATCCTTATTTTAAGAGAAAATTTTATATTTAAGCTTGTATTGATTTCAGTTGTATCAGTATGTGTATATTATTCTAATACTAAAACAAGACAAGCAACACCCATTTTTATGGTAGTGAAAATTTCGGCCTATATCAATCACACCAGCCGGTTTCAGTCACACCAACTAGAGCATGGTGCATCGGTCAACGCATAAATAATGATAAAAATATAAATATTTTAACTATTTATTATCATGCTATAAAGACTTAATTAGAATGTATTGACCAATCAAAAAAGACTTTTAAACTTTAAACTTTTTTTCCCGAAACATATTTTTAACCTGATTATGAAAGAAAAAATCTCCACTCACCATTCGACTTCTTTTTTTCTTCTTAATTTTGATTTTTATTTTGTTGAATTTATTAATGAGTGTTTTATATTTGAAATATATTTAATATTATTATTTAAATTTATAAATATTTATATATATGTATCTTTTAAAATATTAATAAATTCAAAATAATGCACCAACAGAAAATGGTTCTTCAACTGATTCAATACATTAGCAATCCTCACCCTAACTCCCCTAATTTTTTAATTAGTTTATTTGGTTATAGTTTGTTGCTGTTGCTAAATCTTGAATTCAAATATGTAACAGAATATGAGAATATTGATTTTTTGGGGGGCATGTTTAAGTGGAAGGAATAGGAATAGATTACAGTCCAATTCGGTAGACTCACCACCAAATTAATGTTTAATTGGCTGTAATGTTTATTACAGCGTGCATTGAATCTATTTCTATTTAGGGAAGAAGCTGCATAGCCGTTCCCTTCCCTCACCATTGAATAGGTGTTGAATAGGAATTTTTTTTTTTTCAATTTTTGCCTTCAACTCGATAGCCTTTTTCAATTTCTAGATTCTCCTATTTATTTTATCCACCTCTGTGGTTTTTAGCTTCATTTCTTTTTCATTTCTTTATCACTGAAATTCATGGGCAAGGGTCTTGGTCTCTACATTGAAAATTGGCAAGAGAGCCAGAGGTATAAAATTACCATTTTTTTTTTTTAAATAAGAAAGCTTTAAAGTTGTAATATTTATGTCTAGTTTTTAAATTTTTGGGATTTTATAAATCTTCTTTACAAGGATTATTTTATATAAAAATAATCTTTTAATATAAAAATAATTATATTAAGAATGTTATTATATTATATATTATTTTAATTAAATTATATTTAATAATAATCCTATTAAAATTTAATACCAATAATCATCTATTTAAATAAATTCTATTAAGGGTACTTTAGTCATTTTAGCTTTTTTCCTTATATTATTACAAATCTATTCATTCAACTGAACACAAGAATACTATTACAGTTCTATTTCATTCCATTCAATTAAACAATTAAATTATTGATTACAACTTTATTCCATTACAGTCCTATTACATCCCAATGAATCAAATGTGCCGTAAGTTTTGGGTCACGAAAAGTTTTAAAATGAGAACTAAAAGCACCCATTTTACTATGTAATTGGGTGAAATTTTTTGGATAATATTTACATTCAATTTTCTTTAGAAAGAATTCAAATAGAAAGTAAGAGATTAGAGTTATTATAAGATTAATTAATTTAAGTATTAGATATTTATTTATTTTATTAAAATAATTGGTTGATCATTTTATATAAATTTAAATTATTTTATATGAATTTCGAAAAAAATTATACGTTTTAACGCGCTTTATTGACAAATTTATATAAAAGAAATTAAATAGATAATAGATAAATGAAAGTGGATTATAGTAATAGTAATTCCCCTTCCCTCAATGCAAGTAAGGTACTAAGGTGCCCAAAAAAGGCGTCTTAACTTCCCAACTCTTCAAACGGTTCGGGTCATTAAAACCCTATATAAACCCCCCAATTATAAAAAGGTCCGGCAATCCCATAATTAACTCTGCCCGCAAACCATGTCCTACGGAGGTGCAACGACCATGACGGCGCCGCCGGCGATTGGTGGCTCCGCGTCGGCGTCGACTATAAAGCAAGTGAAGTTAGAGAGAGAAAGCGAACTGAGAATCGAGGTGGGTAATGAAACGCCGCTTAAACTTCGATTACTTAACGGCTCAGCCGAGATTTTCGGGTCCGAATTGGCCCCTGAGATGTGGCTCACTTTCTCCCCTCGCCTCAAATTCGCTGTAAGTTTCGAAGATTCTTTTGCCTTGAAAAGAAAGAAGAAATATTTATATGTTCTTAGATTTTTTGTATGCAATCTTATATGGAAGTTTGAAATTTGTCAAATTTTGTCAGTGATAATGGGGTTTTATTGAAAGGATGATTTTCTGCAAATAATTTCATTAAGAAGGAATTTAAGTAAAACTTGATGTACTTTCTTTGATTTGTAATCTTTATTTGATGCGTTTCTGGTTGTCAATTGCTTTATCCATTATGTTACAACATGTTGCTTTTTTTCATGCATTGCTGATATGTTTATACCATGTGGTGTTAAAGAGAATTTGTTCATTTATAGGTTTTCACTTGGTATGGTGCTACAATTGAGATGGATGGTGCTACTGAAACTGATTATACGGCAGATGAGGTAACTATTTCTTTAAAAGTTAGAATCTTGAGTTTGTGTGTGTATATAGATGTTTTATTTGTAATGTAAAATGAATGGCAGTTCTCAAATTGTACATAGTCTTTGCTGATGCTGTTGCAATGGTTGATTTGCAGACACCTATGGTCAGTTACGTGAATGTACATGCTGTACTCGAAGGACGAAGAAACCGTGCTAAAGCTTTGTCACCAAATGACTCTGAGGCATCCCAGGTATTTTATCATTTCTTTCTTATAACAGGGTACTTGCAATGAATAGTCTAGGGTTGAGAGTGAGTGTTGGATACGGCTATATTCTTGATACAGGTATGCTTGTTTTTTGTTTTCTTTTTTTCCTTCTTAATTTTTTATATATTTGGAGGATCCATATCTAGCACCCATGTTCGATGATGTTTCAAAAATAGTTGTAAGACATGGGTGTTTAGAGAAAATGAAGTGTCCAGGCATGTAGGCTTTAAACAAGTATGAGATTTGGTTTTAAGTTAAGATAACTCGGGCTTTAGCTTAGAGCTACTATTGTTATATTGCACTTACCATCCATTTATGGCATTTATAATACCCCTGCAGGATTTATTTTGGTTCCTTTATTTCTCTTCTGCTTTGCCAACTCTATGTTATTTACTGCTCCTATTAACACTCATGCGCAACCTTGTTTTTATCTCAATGTGATCTTTTTGGTGGTCCAGGGACCCAGAGTGATTGTTGTGGGGCCTACTGATTCTGGGAAGAGCACCTTATCAAGGATGCTTCTTAGTTGGGCAGCTAAACAAGGTTGGAAACCTACCTTTGTGGATTTAGATATAGGCCAAGGGTCTATAACAGTTCCTGGATGTATTGCTGCTACACCTATTGAACTGCCCATTGATCCTGTGGAAGGAATTCCTCTTGAGATGCCTCTTGTTTATTTTTACGGCCATACAACTCCTAGGTAAGTAATTTTTATGTTTTCTTGTTGTAGTATACTTTCTTTGGATAAAAGATGGCCTGATTGATACATATGAGAAAATTTGTCTGGCGAAATGCTTTTTGTTAGATTCAATTTTCATTACTAATTATGATATTCATGGATCTTGCTGTTCTGCAGTAATAATGTAGATTTATATAAGACACTCGTGAATGAGCTGGCTCAAATGCTGGAGACTCAATTTGCTCGTAATGCTGAGTCTCGAGCTGCAGGCATGGTTATCAATACTATGGGTTGGATAGAAGGTACTGGCTACGAGGTAATGAAGTCTAAACCTTATAACGATGTAAATGCTGATAAAGTGACTGTTTCTTGCATTGATATAAGAAGTATTATTGTCTCTCTCCGTTCTTTTTGGTGTTTCGGAATGATGTTGATGTAACATATCTTACTGCAGTTGCTTCTTCATGCAATTGATACATTCAAGGCCAATGTTGTCTTGGTTTTGGGTCAGGTAATCAGCAACTTTATCCTTTCTACTTGTTCAAACTGAGCACTTCTTGAAGCATTGTTTTGATGTTATCTTTTCTTTTATGGTTATGTTTTGCTTTAGACTTCCAACTCGTAGCCTTCAGTCCAAATGCTATCATTGCTTCTGGAATCATTTCTAAATTAATAATATATGATCTTTCTTGTTTCCTAGTTGTATTTGTTTATGAAGTAATCTATCTAATCTCTTTGCAGGAAAAACTTTTCAGCATGCTTAAGGCTGTAGCAAAAAGTAAGCCTAATGTGGATGTTGTGAAGCTTCAGAAGTCTGGCGGTGTTGTATCAAGAAATGCAAAATATCGTCAGAAGTCTAGGGGTTACAGGATAAGGGTAAATGCAACATTTACAATCTGTGGATAGATTTTTTCATTATTTTCTTGTAGTTTCCTTTCGTGCTTGTTTCACCAGAAATCCATTATTGTGAGTTGTGACATACCTTTTCTAGTGAGAAAATAATAGTAAGCATGAAGAATGATAAATGACAACTTTGATTTTTGTTGACATCACAAGGTAATGGATAATAGTTTTTGTTTCAAGGGTCTTCTTGCGTTTAGGGGACCAAATTTATACTTCGTTTTGATTGCATTGTGATAGTCCAATTCATTGATGCCTTGAAAAGCTAGTTTCTTTCTATTTTCTATAACTTGCTCCTTTATTTAGAAGGCATTTCTCTTGATTTCGTAATCTTTGCATTTTATTTTCATCCTTCTGACAAAGCACATACATGCTGCCAATTCTACCAGGAGTACTTCTACGGCCTTGCAAATGATCTTTCCCCACATTCTAATATTGCAAACTTCAGTGATCTGCTTGTCTATCGAATTGGCGGTGGTCCACAGGCACCAAGATCGGCTTTACCAATTGGTGCAGATCCTATTGCTAACCCACTAAGAGTAACACCTGTGAATATTGACCGGGATCTGCTTCATATGGTTCTTGCTGTTTCATATGCCAAGGAGCCTGATCAAATTTTGTCTAGGTTTGTTGTTCTTTCTTGAATGTCTTACTAGGAAGCACAAGTGATATTTTAGATCTATCCCATGTAAGTCAACAAGGCTCCCATCTTAAATGTCTGAGAATGACCAAATTCTTACAGCGCAAGTACAGAAAGCATCTCCTTAGCAATTTTATAAATTTCTAGTCTTCAGTCATTGGGAATAATTACTAAGGTTTATACTGTTTTTGAGTGTTCAAATTGACTGCTACCAGAATCACTACCATCAACTTGTTATGCAAATCTAACCTCGGTTTCTTTCCATGTTATTCTGACTCTTCATTTCTCTTGAAACACCCTTGTTCAACGCATGTTTGCTCATGAACATGGGGTTAACCTTCCATATCTTTGAGAAAAATTGGACATACCCCCAAGTCCTAGTAACTTAGGTACCATTTTGTGATGTGTGCAGCACACTACTAGCTTATATGACTATGAGTTTACGCATTGAGCAACCTACTAACAATTGGCTTGCTTTCTGTTTGCAGTAATGTAGCGGGCTTTATTTACATCACTGACATTGATATTCAGAGGTTGGAATCCTGAGCTTTGATGATCAGTTTTTAACTCCAATTTCTTTTACAGTTGTTATTCACAATTTTGTGGATTGCAGGAAGAAAATCACATACCTTGCACCATCAGCTGGGGAATTGCCAAGCAAATATCTTATTATGGGAACCTTGACTTGGCTTGAAACTTAAACAACCTTTTGGTCAAATTATTGTTATACTTGGTTCAATTTCATCCCCCAATTTCAGATTCTGCCTGGAAATTTCTCAATTTTCTTCAGTTTGTAACAATGGAGCTTCAGTTAACAAGTCCAATGGCTGCTGTAACTCTACCTTGTACCTTTAAAATGTTGAATTATGTTTACAAATTCGAATTATGTTTACAAATTCGGATAGGAGGAGAAGCCGGTGAAGCCTTTGCTTGCCGGTTCATTTAGTTTGATTAGTTGTTGAACTAGATGGTAATTTAACTATTAATTAAGTATTAAATATAGAAAATATTTAATACAGGTATGCATTTGGTTAAGTGGTATGATATTTAATTTAGACTAGGTTAAGGGATGCCTTTCTGTGAGTGAAAACATAAACTTTAACATTTGTTCATGAATTTTTATCAATTTCATTGTTAGTGAAAAAATTTAAAAAATATTTTTAAGGGTCACTTGATGTGAAATTTTTAGTTTTTATGGGCTGTGTGGATTAAAATGTTAATTAAAATTGATTTAGTAATGGAAGGTGCATGGTATTAGTAATATTAATAAAAATATGATGTGACTTGTAATATTGGATGATAAATCAAAATAAAATATCCAATTAGTTCAGATATCAACTTATCAATTTTTAAGCATTTAATAACCAAATAAATTGTTTTTCTAGTAACTTTAAAAACAGTGAACAGAGTTCATCCAATTTCAAATAAATAGATTAAAAAGAATGATGTTGTTAATAAAGATAAGCTGGGAATAATTTTTATGTAAAAAGTAATTAATTAATTAATTAATATCTAATAAAAGAGCACTTAAAACTAAATTATTACTTCTCTTTGTTAAAGGTTTAATAAGATAAATCAACAAACTAATGTTGATTGACAACAAAATTGTTTTAATTTAAAAATGATTTAGGTACATGTATTAAGAAATATCAATATATGATAAGTATTTTACAAAACCAATACATGTGTTAAAGAAAACAGTTTTTAATAATCAGTGGGTTTTATTGGTTGAATCTTATGAATTGATGTAAATTATGCAGGAAGAATTGGGTTTTATTTTCTTCTCTTAAATACTATGATTTGAAAGTATATATTGGCCTTCAAGAATCTATGGAATGGTATCTGCAGTTTTTATATAAAGAAAAAGCATTGTGCTGAGATTCAGAAACTTGTTTTGTCGAGATTATGAAATAGTTTTCATGGAAATGCAATAATCCAAAATGTAAGAGAATTTTAAATATACTTGTTCAATTAACGGTGGATCTTCATAAAGAAACCAACCTCTTCATTTATCATGGATACTGTTGAATACTGGAATCAAGTTTAAGTTGTTTCCAATTTTTAAGTTAATTCGATTTATAGGCTGGATGGTGCTATGATATGTAGACCTTGAAGAATCACGCGGTTGAATTTTTTAAAAGGTTGTATTATGTGGAAAAGCATGTGAGTGGGGAGTTCCCTGTTAAGGGACGTTTTCCAAAGATTGCGCCTTCGCTTATCTAAATTTTTGAGTCAGAGATATCGATGGAGGAAGTTATAAACTTGATGTTCAATATGGCGCCTCTAAAAGCGTCGGGAATTGATGAGTTTCCTGCAAAATTTTTCAGGCCAATTGGGACATCGTAGGGAATAGCCGTGTATAGGATGGTACGGGATGTTTTTATGGGGCAACAATTTGATCCCAACATGAATCATACACTTTTGGTACTGATTTCAAAGGAATTTGATGCGGAATCTATCCAACAATACAGACCAATCAACTTATGCAATGTTTTGTATAAGGTGATTACAAAAACAATTGTCATCCGGCTTCGACAAGTGATGCAAACTATAGTAAAGCAAAATCAATCGAGTTTCATACCTTCACAAAATATCTCAGACAATATTAATATAATTGCACAGGAAGCAATTCATACAATGAAAACCACGAAGAGTAAGAAGGGATGGTTGGCAATAAAGGTAGATTTAAAAAAGGCGTATGATACGGTTCGATGGGATCCCTTAGAAGACACCTTCCATGAAACAGGTTTGTCGGTTGCCCTTATTCGTACAATAATGAACTGCATGACTTCATCATCCATGCAGTTGCTTTGAAATGGGGCACTCATTGATAGTTTCAATCCGACAAGAGGGGTAAGACAAGGGGATCCCTTATCCCCGTATCTTTTTGCTCTGGGAATGGAGTACCTTGGTCACCTGATTGAAGTTGCAATTGAGGAAGATAGATGGGAACCTTTTCTTCTATCTCATCGAGGGCCTGGTATATCCCATTTATTCTTCATCAATGACCTTATCCTTTTCTGCAGAGCTGACAAGAAGAACGGGGAGTGCCTTCAACGTGTGCTTAATTCCTTCTGTCATTTCTCTAGACATCGTGTGAATCGTCAGAAAACTCAGGTATTCTTCTCGAACAATGTTTCAGACGATGTCTCAATTCTTCTTTGCAATATTCTGGGTTTCACAAAAGCGAATGACTTAGGAAATTATCTGGGGGTCCCCTTTTTCCACACTTGTGTTGGTTTTGAGGCTTTTCAATTTGTATTGGACAAGGTTGGTAATTGACTTTTCGATTTTTATTGACTCCCTTCTTGTAGAGATTCGATTTGATTAGTTGGCCGACTATATTTTATCTTTTGTATTGTTGAAATTTACATTGTTCTAAAAAAAATGAAAAAAATAAATGAAAAAAAATAAAGCTTGAATTGCTAGTTTCATATTTTGTATAAAAGCTCATACTCACTTTTTATTTATTATTGATGTAAATTCTTTTAATTCAACAACTATTTTTTTTTTTTTGGTTTGGTAACTTATCAACTCGACTCTCGATTGTAACCAACTCTTCTAACCTGTTCCACACTCTTAACCTAAGCCTTGTTACAACTTTGTAAAGACTTTTTAATTGGTGTGTCATCTCGATATATAGTGGTGGAGATCTTATTTTCAAGCAAGCCTATGGTAATATCATTTCTTTTTCGACTGTTGAGTGCACATTACTTGAACCTTCAACACCTTGAGTGTTTGAGTGAACCTTAGTAAGGGTGTTAATTCTTATTGAGTTTGAATTTCAGGTAATTATTAAGACATATGAGATGCCTAATGTTTTTAAGCCTTAAATATTTTTGCTTTGATTGTTTGTATTCTTTAGTGTCATTTTAGTTTGAATTTACAATACATGATTATTTGTATGAAAACAATAAATCAAGGGAAGTTAACTTTAATGTGAATTGAGAATTTTGCTTAAGGATAAGCAAATGCTTAAGTGTGAGGATATTTGATAAGTGCTAAAAGTAACATGTTTTAAATTTCATTCTTAATGCGCTTTTGGGTAATTATTTGATGTTAATTGTGAATTTTGTACTCATAATCCTTTAAATTCATGTTTTAATGTTCAATAAAGCACTTTAGAGAAAAAATGAGCGAAAACCAGAGTGTCGGAGCAAGCTACAGGAGCCACACGGGCGTGTGGTAGGCAGTGTTGATTTCACTTGATTACACACCGAACTGCGGAAAATTATTTTTTTTAGGTTTTTCGGGCTTTGATTTCACGGGATTACACGCCGAACTGCGGAAAATTATGATTTTTAGGTTTTTCGGGCATTATAAGACGTATATATGATAGAAATAAGAAGATAGGAGGGAGCCGTCATAAAATATTCAAGAAAACAACTCGAAAAACACCATTGAAGCTGACTTTGAAGTTGATTTCCGTCAAGATTGAAGATTCACAGTTGATTTCTTAGGAAGTTATCATGAGTTTCTTTGTTTCTTTTGGTTATATTGTCTCTTGCATGTTTTTATTTTCAAGTATGAACTAATTTTCTAAATTCCTAAAGAGATGAACCCTATGATGGATTTTGTCGTTTGATTTTTATTTTACGCAATAAATACTTAACTTCTTATTCTCAATTATGTGTGCTTAATTCTTGGTTTGATATTTCTAGATTATTGATCCATGTTCGATGTGTTTAAGTCGGTATTGAATAGACCCTGTTTAAGAGTAGATCTTGCATAGTTAGGTGGAGTTGCATGCAATCCTACAAATAGGACGACATAAATCTACTAGGTTAGAGTTAAATCTAATAGAGAAATCCATAGTGTGAATTAATGCGATAATATGGGTTTGAATTAGAAAGAAATTTCAATTAATCAACATAAAGTCAGTTGCTCTTATGCTCGAAAGAGATATTAACATAATTTAGAGATTTCTATGAATTAATGTGCTAAGTAAAGAAATTGCATAATTTAGATTGGTAGTGATAAATGAAATCTAGGCGAATTCTTCTTGGGTATTGTTTCGTTTCTTGGTTGTTACTCGATTATTTTCGTGATTTGTTCTTTACTGTGTTCGTTAGTTAATTAAATTAGTTAATTCTAGTTTCTAATCGATCACTCGAATTATTCAGTTAAATAATAGAAAGACGGTAATTGCTAATACTTGTAGTCCTAGAAGGAACAATATTTTTGTTCACCGTAGTTATACTATTAATTGATAGACGCACTTGCCTTTAAATTGGCATGAATCATAAAGAAGTGAGAATTTAAAAGTGAAGTATAGTGTATGAAATATGAGAAATTAAAGTAGTTTGTATTTAACATGCTTTTATAAAGCATGCATAAACATTATCCTGAATTAAAAATATTTTTAAAACTCCAATCATCTTCCACTTTGTATCACATTAACCAAATATTCAGATAAATCATTAAGGTTGAACAAAGCCATGATCAAGAACTCGCACCTTACAGTTCCGATGCCCTTGGAACCGTTTTCCAGCTCCATCAACTTTTTAACGATTGTCTAGTCACTGCATGAAGCTGCAATTCCGAGCAACTTGCCCATTTGCCAAGTCTCTCTATTCCCAAAACCTCCATTAAAGAGTGTTTACTCATTTGCTATCTTCTTGTTTTTCCTTTTTAATTTTATTACTTAAACTTTTCTAACCATTCATTTTCAATACCAAATAAGGACCTTACCTCCCCTTTTTCTTTTCTGTAACAAAATCTGTGGAGGCTGAACCAAGATTTTTGGCCCATTATTACTTTCAAACCCCCTAACCAAATTTTCATCATCAAAATTAGTCCCTCATCACCATCAAGGCCCTTGACACTTTTGATGGGTTCAACATTAATTGCCACGTCAAGACCCGTCACCTTAACTAGTTAGTGGCAAAATTAGTCGCAAATGCCTGCGTTTTCTTTAATATGCTATTTTCCTTGGTTGGATAGTTAAATATTGGTGTTTTCATCCATGCAGCACATGCTCTCTTAAGTTTCTTTGTTTTTCTTGCTTTCAACATTTTTTTTGTTTTTTATTTTTAATTAATAAATATGTTATCACTGACTTCTAAAAATCAAATGTTATATAATAACGTCTGCTACCCTAGCACGTCTCTGTCTGCTCTCCTAGCAAGCTTTTAGGTTTTTCGTCTCAAAGGTTAATTTGTTTGCGTCAGCCGCCGTTTTTCTTTTTGGAAGTCACCCATTAGCCCCAAATTTGTTTCCTCGTCAATGTCATTGTTTTCTGGTATCTATGGAAAGTGCATTCGCAGATCTCAGTCTGGATGATGATGAAGTAGAAGTCCTGCAAATTCAGCCAAATTTAAATTCGGTAAGAGAGGTTGCAGATTATAATCTGGTAGGATGTTTTCTTACGGCCAGTATTATTCATTTTCTGGCAATGAAAAGTACCGTGGCTAATTTATGGCACCCAGTGAAAGGGGTGCAGGTTTGTGATTTGGGGGAGAAAAGATTTTTGTTTCAATTTTTTCATGTTATGGATATGGAAAGAGTTTTAAAGGGGTCACCCTGGATTTTTAATAATTATTTGCTATTGCTGCGCAGACTTCAAAAGGGAGAGGATCCATTAAAAGTCCCTTTATTATTTTCACCTTTTTGGATACAAATCCATGACGTTCCTATTGGTTATTTTTCTGAAAGTTTGGCGATGCAGTTGAGAAGTTTCATAGGAAAGTTTATGGAGTATGATGCCTCTAGTCTAGGTAAAGGAATCAGGAATTACATACGAGTATGTGTTCAATTGGATATTAGCCACCCCCTCAGAAGGAAAAAACAAGTGATGTTTAATAACGCCTGCTCTTATGTCAGCTTTAAATATGAAAGGCTAACTCTCTTTTATTTTTTCTGTGGCCGACTGGGCCATAGTGATTCCTTTTCCGAATTAAAAATGGAGTCAGGGGTTGAGATTAAAGAGATGGGTTGGGATTTGTCATTACGTACACAATCCAGAAGAGCCCAGGCGATGAATAGTGTTTGGCTTAGGGAAGAAGGTGAAGCTGTAGGGGTTATCAACACAACTGTTCCTTCTAAAAGGCTAGAAAGATGGGAAGGAGTTAGAAGATTTGGAAATATTGATCTATATTGGGTTTTAATCTGGAGGGTAGTAGTATTTGCCCAAGGAATGAGCCAGTTAACATGCTAAAGGGTCACAGTTAGATGATGATGGACCATGATTTGGAGGACGAGATGGTGGTAGGGGAGGAGGGGAAAAAAAGAGCCAGAGGAGATATTGAAGAGAGTATTAATGAGAGAGGTAGAGACAGGAAATTGCTAGTTGGAAATCATCAATTATTGGCGGCTGCCAGAAGGCAAGCCGACCGGTCGCAATGAAAATACTAAGTTGGAACGTCCAAGGTCTGGGGAATCCTCGGGCTGTTTGAAGACTTTGGCATTCGCTGAAGGTACATAACCTCCAAGTTGTCTTCTTTATGGAGACAAAAATCAACAAGTTCAAGATGGAGAAGGTTAGAAAAAGGTGCGGGTTCCAGTTTGGTATTGATGTAGATTCTATGGGCTCGAGGGGTGGTCTTAGTTTAGCATAGAGAGGTGATGTTAGCATTGATTTACAAAGCTTTTCTCATCGTCATATTGATGTAGTCATTGAAGAAGATGGAAAGAAATGGAGGTTAACAGAGTTTTATGGATCTCCGTACACAAGTGGTAGAGAGGAAGCCTGGAATCTGTTAAGAAGATTAAGTAATCAGGGCGAGCATCCGTGGCTGGTTTGTAGCAATTTTAATGAAATACTATATGGTTTTGAAAAGAAATGCGGCTTGCCTAGAGAGGAAAGAAAAATGGAAGACTTTCGTCAAGTGTTAGATGATTGCCAATTGGAAGATCTGGGTTACACAGGAAGCTGGTTTACTTGGGAGAGAGGTAATCTACCGAAGACAAACATTCAAGAAAGGCTTGATAGAGGAGTTGGTACAGAGGGGTGGAGAGCATTATTCCCAGATTTTATAATTCAACATCTCCCGCATTCTTTCTCAGATCACTGTCCACTTCTTATTAATACAGAATATAGAGCCAGACGACAAGAGGGAAAAAGCTTTATGTTTGAAGCTTGGTGGGTCCTAGAAGATTCTTTTTTTGAGGAAGTTAGGAAGAGCTGGGGTGTTTCTGTAGGGGATTTTCTGAAAAAGCTGGAAATTCTAAAAAAAAATTTAAAGAGATGGGCGTTCCAGATTCGACGTGATAGAAAATTGAAAAAATAGATCCTCACCGAAAAATTAGCAATGCTTCTTGAAGCGGACAGAGACGACGAAAATCTGGCAGATATTATCGATACAAAGGTTCATCTGAATATGGAGATTGACAAGGATGAAAGCTACTGGGAGCAGAGGGCTAGAATAAACTGGCTGAAACTGGGTGATAGGAACACCGCTTTTTTTCACAAGTAAGCGACACAAAGGAGGAAACAGAATTTGATTAAGAAACTGCAATTTGATGATGGTAGGGAGACTATGGAGAATAAGGAAATGGAGGAAATTGCACGATCATATTTTATCGAGCTTTTTTCTGTTGAAAACCAATTTAATACTGATAGAATATTATCAGGGATAGAAGCATGCATTTCGGAGGAAGATAATCTTATGTTGAAGGCCAGATACACAAAGGAGGAGATCCGAACAGCGTTGTCAGAAATGGGTCCAACAAAAGCCCTAGGGGAAGATGGTTTTCCAGCCATATTTTATCAAAAATGTTAGCCGATCCTTGGAGAAGATGTCTCAAACTATTGCCTTCAACAGTTAAACAATGGTATGGACTTAAGCTCGATTAATAAGACAAATATTGTGTTGATACCAAAAGTTCCGAATCCCTTTAATATTGCTCAATTTAGGCCTATTAGTTTATGCAATGTGATTTATAAGTTAATAGCTAAAGTGATAGCAAATCGGCTTCGAATAGTATTGCATAAATGCATTGATTCTGCGCAAAGTGCCTTTGTTCCAGGGAGGTTGATCATTGATAATGTGTTACTTGCTTATGAAATTCTGCACACTCTAAAAAATAAGAAGGTTGGGAGGAAAGGACTAATGGCAGTGAAGCTAGATATGAGCAAGGCATATGATAGGGTTGATTGGAATTTTGTGAAAAGGGTAATGATAAAGATGGGTTTTGATGTGGGATGGATTGAAATGGTTTTGAAATGTGTTTCTTCAGTTTCTTATTCTGTGGTTTTCAATGGAAATGTAAGTGAAAGTTTCCTTCCAACTCGTGGTCTTCGGCAAGGGGATCCTTTGAGCCCGTTTTTATTTTTATTTTGTGGGGAAGGGCTTTCGAGTTTGATGAGGCTAGCGCAAGTTGAAAACGTTCTTAAAGGGGTCAAAGCGAGTCGCAGTGGGCCAGCTATTTCTCATTTATTGTTTGCGGGTGACTGTATTTTGTTTGCAGAAGCTACAGAGAGAGGTGCATTTTCTTTAAAACAGATTTTGATGGAGTATGAGAAGAATTCAGGACAATGTGTTAACTACGAGAAATCCTCTGTTTTCTTTAGCACAAACACTCTAGAAAGGGAAAGAATGGCAGTTTCACGGGTTTTGGCGATACGGAGATCAAATGACATTGAAAGGTATCTGGGGCTCCCTAGTATGGTGGGTAAGAAAAAGCGATTGTCTTTTCAAAATCTGAAAGATAGGTTTAAACAAAGAATAGACAACTGGAGTGTTCGATTTTTATCACAGAGGGGAAAAGAAGTCTTTATTAAAGCAGTTCTTCAAGCTATTCCTACATTTTCAATGGCATGCTTTTTACTCCCTAAAACTCTCTGTACAGATTTGGAAGGTATAATAGCGAAATTCTGGTGGCAAAAAAGTCGAAATAGAAAGGGTATCCATTGGTGCGCTTGGAAAGATTTATGTCTTTTAAAAGAAGATGGTGGCATTGCTTTTCGAAATTTTGTGAATTTTAATGTTGCGTTACTTGCAAAACAGGGGTGGCGTCTTATTAATTTTCCAGATTCATTATTACCGCGCATGTTAAAAGTAAAGTATTATCCTAGCTCGAATTTTTCTGAAGTTCGGTTAGGAAATTTACCTTCACTTACCTGAAGAAGTGTCTGGGCTGCGAAAGGGCTCCTCGATAAAGGAATGTGCTGGAGAGTCGGAAAGGGGGATAAAATTTCCATCTGGGATGATTTGTGGATTTCGGGAAAGGAGGCAGATAGGATCCCGAATCAAAACAACAATGAAAACATTAAGTTAGTGTCCGATCTAATTGATGCCTTTAGTCGAAGTTGGAGATCTGAGATAATAAGAAGTACCTTTCCAGGTGATATAGAGGGAAAAATTTTGCAAATCCCTCTTGCGGAGTTAGCTTATGAAGATTTGCAAGTTTGGCGTGGAGAATTAACAAGGGATTTCTCTGTCAGGAGTGCCTATAAACTATTATAAGATGCTAGCCAGGATCCTATTGATATTAATTTACAAGCCGTGGTAAAGAATTTCTACAGGAAACTATGGAAACTGGATATCCCAAAAAAAATTCAGATTACAATATGGAGAGTATCTTGGAATATTTTCCCGTCGTTGGTGAATCTCAGGAGCAAGCGGGTGGTTAACGATACTCAATGCCCCAGATGTCGACAAGCAGAGGAAGATGGTTGCCATATTTTTCAACATTGTCCTACTTCAACCGAGATTTGGAGTCAGTTATAGTTAAACTGGGTGTTAAATCACAGTGATCTAGGTTTATGGGACTGGCTTACATGGATTTTTGAGATAGGGTGTAAGGAACAAATTCGACTATTCTGTTACGGACTTTGGTTCATCTGGTTCAGCAGAAACTCACTACTGTATGAAAAGTGTCCTCTATCAGGTGCGGAAATAGTCAGAAAGATTAATAGATTTGTCTCGGAATTAGATGCAATAAGAGGTAGAGACAATATACCTCGGTGTGCTGAAGGATTTCATCAAATACCCAGTAGAGGAAGGCGACGATTCAGTTTGACGCTGCTTTTGACAGTCGTACACTTAAATCGGCTACTGGTCTACTGGTACGAGATGAAAATGGGGAGGTTCTGGCTTCGAAGGCAGTCATCCACTCCAATATCGCAACCCCATTCACGGCGGAGGCATATGCAGCGTTGTAAGCAACAAAATTGGGTGTCATGATGAATTTCAACAAAGTAATGATTTTGGGTGATTCAGAAACAATTATAAAGAAATGTCAGAGCACTAATATAGACAGATTGGTCATCGGAGCTATTATCAGAGATATTCACAGGCATTCAAGTAATTATCAAGGGATTGAGTTCATTTTTGTTCCCAAATCGGAAAATCATTTCGCTCATACTGTTGCGAAAGACGCTTTAAGAAGAGATGAGAGCTATTACCTGGTGGGGGGTCTCCTCGATCGAATCCGTCAAGCGGTGGATCTCAACCAGCAATGCTCTTAGAGAAGATGGAAGACGGTCAGGAAAGGGGTTGTAAAGTCGTGATTGTTCTAAGGGGAAGAGAATGCTGAGATGGTGAGATTGGGGGTGAGGATGGAATCGGAGAAGACAGGAAAGGAAATGAAAGTCGATGGAATGGTGAGCGGTGAAGGGGTGAGAGATGGAATCGGAAAGGGCAAGGAAATGGTTTTGGAAGTTTGAAAAACAGGGGGCTAAACATTATGGTAGCAAATATTAATTAATGGTCTGGGGAACTGCTACTTTTTTTACTGCTGGGTCGGCGATTTGAAAGGTCACTGCGCATTGAGTGGACTCCAGCTGGTGCTGATTAGACTGGATGTTAAGTTTATCTTTAATTTCTGTTTTAGTTTGGTTTGTTTCTAGGTAATTTGTTTTTGTTAGTTCCGATAGGATTTTATGTTTTTGCTTCAAGTTTTTCTTTCTCTGTTTTTGCATGGGCTAAAACTGGGCATGTTCCTTTATTTTTTTGCCTTTTAATAAAAAGTCTAGTCTGATTTTTATTCAAAAAAAAAAATAAATATGTTATCACTTCACATTTTTTATTAATAGTTTTTTTTATTTGTATAGATAAAATAATAAATATGTTATTATATAATGAAAAACATTTATTTTATATATTATCATGTTAATTTTTTTAAAACATTCAATTAGCCTCTAATTTGTTTCGACATAGAGCAAGTAATTGGGTCTTGAAGAAAGGTAAACCCATCACATTCATGTGCCTAAAATTAGACTTTGATCCTCGCATAATTTTCATCTATATTGTGGGTATGATAAATTCTAAATTATAAAAAATATTATTATTTTATATGTAAAATATTTTAACAATTATTTCAACTACACATGCACTATATATATATATATATATAATAATAATAATAATAATAATAATGCTAAAATTTGCCACACCTATGATATGGATGGGAAAAAAAATAATATTTACATATAAAATCATATTTACTAAAAATAATAACATTTGAAATAATTATATGATTTTATAATATAAATTTTAATGTAGGTGAAAAAAATATTTGACATATAAAAAATTATATATAAAGAAAAATACATAAAAATTACTTAATATTTTTAAAAAATTAAAATATTTTTAATATAATAATAAATAATAAATAATAAATTTTTAATTATATAATATATTTTTTAATTATAAAACTACATATTTATTATTTTGTTTACATAAATAAAAAAATTATTAATTAAAACATAAAATAAAATAAACTTGAAAACAACTTGTTTGTTAATTAGAATTAAAATATAAAAGCTTGCAAGCAAATTAAAATAATAATAAAAAAGCTTGGGAGAGGATTCAGATGGATGAGAATATTAACATGTAGGCTCCGTTTGTTTCACTGAAAATAACTTCCGAAAAATGATTTCTGGAAAATGATTTACTTTTCTGGAAAAACTAATATTTTCTGGTGTTTGGATAAATTTGTGTAAAATATTTCTGTTATTTAGTAGATTTGTTAAAAATATTTCATAAAAGTTGTTTTCAATTAAACAAACATATATTTGAGGTTTTCTTATTTTTTTCATTGTTTAATTAAATTTATTTTTATCTATAATTTTATATTTTACATTGTTTTTGCATATATAAAATATTATATTAAATTTAGATTTATTACAACGTTATTTTTTAATTACATAGCTACTAAGTGAGAATTTTTTATTTAAAAATGTGACATCAACAAAATTGACAAAAAAATTAACGGTGTTAATAATTGGACTTGATTTTCAAATTTGAAAAGTAAAGGGACTAAATTCTTAAAAAAAAAAGTACAAAAACTAAATTACAAATCTGTAAAGTGTACATAGACTTATGACATATTTTAACATTTATACTATAAAAAATTTATTATTAATATATTTATAATTGTAATAAATATTTATTATTAAATATTAATATTGAATATTTTTAATAACATTCAAATAATATTATTTTTAAAATTTATTATTAAAATAAAATTGAAATATTAAATAATTTATTAAAATAATAAACTATATTTATTATATTAATAATTTATTATATAACTAAATATAAATAATTAAATATGTATGTTTAATAATATTAAAAAATATAATATTTTAAATATTTTTAAAAATAAAAATAAAATTTATTATCAATATAACAATATTAAGCTTGATTTAATTTAATTTTTATATAAAAATAAAATTATCTATAGATTAGCTCTCTTCCGGAAAATGACTTACGTTTTTCAAAAGGGTAAGTCATTTTACAGGAAAAAGGGCTTATATTACCTTAACTTGTAAGTCATTTTCCGTTGACCAAACTATTTTATGTAAAACAAACACAGGAAAATACAGAAAATATTTTCCGTAAAACCTTTTACACGTAAACAAACAAACCCTTAATTAACTAGCTAAAAAAATATATATAAAACAAAAGCACGTATTGTATAAAATGCTTTTCAAAAAAGTGTATTCTACAAGGTACGTTTTTGCCCTTCAACGGCCTAATCAACAAAAACGATCTATTTTCTTAAATAATGTAAAAAAAGGATTAATTTCTTGATTTTTTTGGTTTTATTCACAATTTAGCCCTAAAATTATACTAGTTTTCCCACTTTAATACTTAAAACTTTCTTTTTCTTTTGCTCATTTTGTACTTGAACTTTGCACTGTTATCCTTTTCCGTATATGACAACTAACGACATTAAAAAAAAAAGCTAGCCAATCAAAATGCGTCATGTCATCAATGACATGATAGGTTGACAATTAACGTGGCAAGTTAATTGATGATGTGGCATATTAACCAAGTTGACTGGTATTGATTCACGTGGATTGGTATTGACTTATAAAAAGATCATTAAAAATATTTAAAAACTGTAAAAAAAATTAATATTGAAAAAAATTATAATTTTTTAATATTTTTAAATTAATAAAAATTAATAATTTTTATAATTTTAACATTTTTTTTACAAATTTAAGAATCTTTGCAACTTTTTAATATTTTTAACTATATTTTAAAATTCTGTGTATTCCTTTAGCACAAACACTTCAGGAGGATTGAATTGGCTGGCGAGGTTTGGCGTCTGGAGTATACTCGGTTCGTAGTAGGTACAACATTCTTCTACAAAATACATTCTTATCTATGCCTTACAGGAATCAAATTAATTATAATTTTTTTTCAAGAAGATATGAAAACTTAATTTGCTGAAGAAGATAAAAATTACATTCTGGAAGATTTTTTGAAACTACATTCCTAATTTCTACAACCTCTACAATAGAAGATTGGTGAGGTCAGTGGTCTGCCCAAGATGTCTGAATGGTCCAAAAACTCTTGAGCATTCGTTCCGGGATTGTATCACTACAACAGAAGTGTGGAACAAATTAAATATTTACTGGCATATATGGAGTTCACTGATCTTATTTTCCAATATTGGCTTGATAATTTATTTTCTACCTCATTTAACTAGATTTGCAGGATGGTGGGATGTACTCTTTGGGTGTTATGGATTGAAAGAAATAAATCTATGCATGATGGGATTAAAAATCAGACTCAAGCAATGGTAGAAAGGATTCAAGCTTAATTAGAGGAATTAGATGTCCTAAACAAAATGTTACATGTTAGCAGAGTTGAGATTGAAAGATGGAGGCCTCCCGACAGCGCTTTTATAAAGAGCTTTTCAAGTTTATTCCTTGAAATCATGTTCGAGGATAGTTATTAGAAATCAAAAGGGGGTTGTTCTGGGGTCCACAACAATCATTAACAGCCACATACCAACGGGATTTGCTGTGGAAGCTATTGCATGTCTCTAGGTAGTCTGATTGGGCATTGATTTGGGGTTTCGAGTACGGTGATAAAAAAAACTGTAGGCAAACAGGAAAGACGTTTCATGCATCAGTGCTTATATCTCAGATCTAAACTCCTTGAGGAAGAAATTTAAAAACTGTGTATTCTTGCATATTCAGAGGTAGGGGAATCGAGTGGCTCAGCTTTTGGCCACTGAAGGATTAAGGGGAGAAAGGAACACTTATGTCTTTGACGGGGTGCCGGATTTTGCAGAGGAGTGGAGAAAGATCGATGGGGAATAGTCTGAGGGAGTAGCTCTAGACTGTGAAATGAGAATCGGGTTCAGGATATTGTTGGGCTGGACACCGATCGTGGAAAACAGTAGTCAAGGTAAGCAAGAGTCAGGAGGAGACCATAGGACGTTTCCAATTTCAAGAGCTATGAGGGTTTGATTTTGGGGGAAAGGAAATATTTGAGAATGTACTTTTGATTGTGTTATGTCATTTCAAATGACAGAGTAAAGTAAAGTTACTATTTTTAGGAAATGAGTTTTGAATGTTTAGGAGGTTCTTTAATTTCCATTTATTACGGGTGTTGGATTGCTTTTTTAATAATTAATATACTCCGGCTATTTACTTAAAAAATTATATTTTAAAATTTTCTAAATATTTTTTTTTAATTTTCACTATTTTAAAATATGTTTAATGATTTTTTATTGGTCAACATAGGTAAATGTCAATCAATTTGGTCAACATGTCATGTTATTGGCCAATTTGCCACATTACTAGTCAACATGTCATGTCATTAATGCATTTTAATTGGCTAATTTCTTTTTTAATGTCATTAGTTATTAGATAACAAAATGTGTAACAGTGTAAAGTTTAAGTATTAGGATGAGACAAAGAAAATTTAAATACCAAAATGAAAAAAATTAGTATAGTTCAATCACTAAATTGTGAATAAAGCCATTTTTAAGCAGCATTTGCCACGATGGCTGTTTAAAATTAGCTACTATTATATCATATCTCAGATGTGACACCACAAATACGTGCATGACATGTGTTGCCACAACTGCCTATTGGGTCATAGTTCTGTTGCTGTTTGGTTGCGGCTGTTCGTTGCTTGTTCCTATGCTATGAATTTAGTTTTATTTTTTGAGTACTGATTTTTGTTTTCTGCATTATGTTTGACTGAGATGATGTTGGTTGTTTTAATTTGAGAGTGTTACTACAAATCTTCACTCAAATAGAAAAAGAAGCAATTGGACAATGCTCTAAGGTGTGTATCAAATCACTATCTTTAAGATTATATTCGCCCCCACTCTCGGTGTGTAAAATGAGTTCCAAGCAAATTAATCTCGAAGATACAATGAAGCCAATGACTATTTACGTTTTGTAGTCCACAACGCACTAAGTAATGTATAACAAGAAACTTAATTTCTATAAAAGATTTCTGCAGAATACTTTATAGAATAATTTAATAATATTAGAATATATGTTTATTCTCTGTTTTGCTTTTTATTTTTATGAGCTTATGGTTTTCCTTTAATATCATGTTGCAAGAAACTGTGAATAAAGTTTCTGTACTAATAATTATCAAACATTCCCTTTATGTTTTTTAGTTGGCCTGTTTATATTAAAGATACAGCTTTTCTTTTTGAGTTATGTTTATTTCACTTGGGAAAAGTTGTAATTTCCAATCTCTCTTTTCACAAATTGGAATTTGGATAATGAGAAACCGTGGGAAAGAGCAAAAATGGTAAGACGGGGCCAATTATTGATGCTCTAAAAATTCATCATCAGTGGAGTGGACATAGCATTCCATGTATTCTAATCATGTTTAAGGCACTAGGGATCAACCCCAACCCAAACCCAGATGGTGAGACATGAATGATAGTTGTTTGATGAATATATTCCGAAACCCAAAAAGAAGACATAAATGTCTGATGCTTTTAGCATTCACATGCTTGGAGATGAGTAGGCCACTTGATTTTATGCACAATTTATGGGCATATTTAAGAATTTTCTTTAGAGATTGGATTATAATTTCTGGGAATAAGAGTAATCTATTCAAAACCTTGAAAAAACAATTAAAGAATAAATACGAGAATATATTTCACACAATCAACAGTTTAGTTCTCTGTTCTATTAAATGTAATAACTTGTATAAATATAGTTTCTTTTTCCCCAGGAAACAATCAATAATGTCAAAGAATTTTCCAGAAAACTGAGTTGGACATCTATAAATATATGATGTCCATCTATGAAGTTTCCCAGAAATTGATGTCAGGTTACTGCTTCTGGAAAGAAAATTTGCAGTATTTTCCACGAAAACATTTTCACAATGCTAAAAGAAGATAGTAGACCAATGCTACAGGTAAGGCAATAAGCATACCAAAGATTACCCTGAAACAAACACCAAATCAAACCTCATTACTCAATGGATTCAAATTAGAAAAAGAAAAAAACTTTTAAGAACAGTTAATGATGATTACCCTGTGCTTAATATATCAGGATGAACATTGTACTCTTTGGCGAAAACAAATGGAACGATTCCTTGAGGGAGAGCTGCCTGTAAATATTGTAGATTGTTTACAGGATTTAATTTACGGTCACGGATAAATCTATAGTTATTGCAGACATTCCGAATACTAACCTGTACAATTGCTACTCTCAATAATTTGCCTTTAAGTCCGAGAGTGGTGGAGGCGGCCGCCATTAGAGCTGGACCAGCAATGAATTTCATGATCATGGCTACTGCCGCCATTCGTATACCACAAGCTATTATGCTTGGCCGTGATGCCATGAATAGACCTATTAAGAAAAATAAATTACGCTCTGTATGGTGTTTATGGCAATTGCGGATGATATTGTAGAGAGAGTGGAAACTGAATGATTCATACCTAAGCTGAACATTGCCATACCAAGTCCTCCACTGGATAATATTGCTATTGATTTTTCAACAATGGCGGGGAATTTAATGTTCCACCTACAACAGATTTCAGCCCCATTACAGAAAATTGAACAAAAAATTATGCACAAGATGAAAATAATCATATACATTTAGGCTTTTAAAAGCTAACCTGAATTGAATGCTTGCCCAAATAAGACCAAGTAAGGTAGCATGGGTATTGGGATTCGCCATTAGCTTCTTCCCCACTGTCAAGAAAATCAGCATTGTCTTGGATTTCCTTGCTCTCGTTTGTGTCTCTTCTCCTCCCTCTTTCCCTTGTGCTTCTTCGGGGGCCTCTTCGTCCCCTTTTTTATTTTCAGAAATAATTGAGAAATCAACCTCTAAATCATGATCTGAATGCATTATTCTATGCTACAAATATTATATTTCTAGTTGGCTATGCTAGCCCGATATGAAGATCTTACTTGCTACACGTGCAAGAGGAATGATGAAATTGAACAGAAAAAAAAATGTATAGAAAAGAAGAAAGAAAAAGAGAGGGAGTACAGAAACTTGATTATAAAACAGAGATAGAGAGGAAACCCCATAAGAATTTTGGACCCACCTGATTTATCTTTTACTACTAAAGTTGACTGAAAGTAGCTTGAAATTCAATCAACCATTGATTTTATATGATAAACAAAATAAAAAATGGATGTTTATGAAATTAATCAAAACATTGAATTGAAAGAAAGTACCTGAGGCTTGTGAAACTGCAACAGTGGTCTCAGAGGCAGCTTTGGTAGCGTTTAGCTCAAACAAAAACAAGAGTAAATTATACCAAATTAAGCTTTGTAGAACAACAATCTGAGCCAAAAGAGTGGCTGATTTATCTCCATACATAGCCCTCAACAGTGGGATTCCGAGGATTAAAGTGTTAGGCATGGTGGATAAAGAGAGACCGGTTATGATGGACGATAAACCACCCCGGGAACTGAGCTTAGTGAGGGCAAACAAGACAAGGAAAGCCAATAGTTTTTGCAAGAAATCGGCAAGTATGAGTTTGAGGTTCATCTTGTAAGGGTTGTTTTCGGAGATGACTTGGAAAGACAAGAGTGGGATTGAGAATTTAGCCACGAACTTGTTGATGCCTGCGCATTGTTCCGGTGTGAACAGCTTCCACCATTTCACCGATACGTAGGCTAAAATCATGGCAAAGTATAAAGGCACGGTGGCTGCTATAACATGATAAACATCTGCCAGGGAAATCATGGTTAAAACCAGTGAAAAACAAGAATGTATTGCTTTTGGTTTCTTGTTTTTCTTTTTTTATGACAACCTTGGAATTCAACCTCTTTATATATGCTCCCTTGGTTTGCTTTGTCAGATTTATAATAAAGAGAGGAAACATCATCTGTTCTTCAAGCAGAAGCTTGACCAAAAAGTTTCCTTTAACCTATTCCCCAAAATGGCCTTAAGGTTTAATTAAAATGTCTCCAAGTTGCAAATTTTAATTATTTAAAACCTTAAATTCAGCTTATTTAATTCATATAATCAAATGTTTTCTTAACTCTCTTATATCAAACTTGAAATTGATATCAATATGTTAAAGTTTGATCAAAACGTGTCATGTTATAAATCATGATTCATTTAAACCCAAAATTTAATTTAATACCGCAATTTCTTTATATATATATATATAAAAGAAATCCATGTTAATTTCTTTTAACATGAATTACTGGTATGATTTTAGAACATATTCATCTACTTTATTTTTTTTTCTTTACATGAATTTATTTCTTTCCTCTTGTAATGTTTAAAGTATAAGATAGTGGTAGACATGGTGATTATACAAGTATAAAGAGCTTTATTATCAATAGAAAGTCAGGGTATTTTTGTCATAATTGATTCAAAAGGTAGATTCTGGTTTCCTTGTGGTTGTTTTACTGGTTCATCACTTCATGATGCAAAGGAGGGAGGGCTTAGGTGTATAGTCTAAAACCCTAAAAAAACAAAATCATAGCAATAGGCTTTTGATTTTCATGAATTCAACCTCAAAGAGCAAAGGAAGATTCATGTCTTATTTTCCTGTTATTAAAGGTAAAAAGAAAAGAAAAGGAAAAGGAAAATGACACATTTCATTACATTTTAATTTTCATTTGGCAAAATGAACCAAACTTTGTGGCAATACAAATGAAAATGTCAGAAACACCCTTGAGGGATTTGTATTCTTAGCTTATGATTTGGATTGCTTCATGGAATTTTATTGGTACTTAAGGTGAGGTAGAAGGAATAAAGGAGTGAATTGCAAGGGAAGTAATTGGAAGTACGAATGACAGTGGCAGAGGGGGAGGGGGAGGGGGGAAGCATTTTTTCTATTTGTAGTTAAAAGTGTGGGAATAAGTGTGATGGTGATTTCACTTTTTAAAATGTGAAATTTTGCCATAAAAGCTCTTCTTGTCTCTTCCTTCATGGTGTTATTAATCAAAATGGGAAAAAAACAAATTTGCCATGAATGAATTAAATGCCATGGATCATTTAGTTAATATCTTTGTCCCAAGGCCTTTCCATTTATATCTAATCCCTTTTTTCTTTAAAGTTTAGTACGAAAATAGAGTTGAGGATGATGATAAATGTCCGATAAAATTTAGTTAACTTTGTCATGTATAATGTCTATTGTGGTAAATTTTTATATGACAGCTACGTATATACTAAATTTGAGTAAAATAAAAAGTAGAAACCCAAGTCATGTAATGGCCCCATGAATCTTTTGATAGTCAAATCCAGTACGTGGAGAAAGGAATGCCAAGGAATGGAAGGATTAATATAAACATGGCAAAGCCATTAAAAGGGGTTTTAAGTGCCACAGAGTTAAGAATAAAATTCCAGTCTAACAAAAAGGTCCCAAACTTCAAATTTAATGGGCATCTTTGTCTGATTGTTGTCTGCAATGTATGTATATATAGAATATATATATATATATATATATATAAACTTATAAAGTATGGCTTTAAATTAAATATACTGAAAGTATTTAAGGAATAAATGTGTCATTTTGTAGGGAAAAAAGATCTTGACTCTTGGTTGCATTACTATTCTCTTCATATTGAAGAAAAGAATGTTTTTATATTTATTTTTTTAATTAATTTTTTTTGAATTTTCAATTAAATAATTTTAAAAGCAAGTTAAAAAGTCTATATTATCTAAACTCTTGGTTTATGTAGATTAAGAGTATATTTCTCCAGAAAAATTGATCAGAATACTTGTATAAGATAGAGCTGCCCAAGGCCTGCTTTACTCACCCAAAACTAAAAATATAAAAAAAAATAAATTTTTGTTAATCTTTTTATTAGTGAAAGGGTTTTTGAGCTAGGAGGTGAGATTTCCAAAATTTCTAATAGCAATCTAGGAAATCTATAAATATTTTTAGTATGAGTTTAGATGAATAATACGGTGCATTTAATTTATTTTTTTGTCTTATGTTATAATATTTAACCTCATCGCTGCTACTGGTTTTACATAATCACATATAAAATCTGATATCGATTATAAGATCATACTCTTGCTTCATGGCTGACAAGTTGTTTTCCTCCACCAAACAACATTAATATTTGATTCCCACAAGATGTTGCAAATTGCTGATTGAATTGGGTAGGTTGAATGCCGAGAGCCCCAGAGATCCTCAACTTTTCCTGGGGAGTTGTATTTGGTTTCGTTTTTGTATTAACAAAACTCTGTTGGAAGCTTTTGATGTAACCATTCATCAAAGTGTCTCTCGTCAAAAATATTATACAAGATTTTCTGATGAAGAAATGACTGATCAGTAGAATTGTTGAACATTTATAGGGATGTTGATAAGAACTGTAATAAAAATAAAATAAAATAAAATCATGGCTCTCATTGTCAGATTCGGAAAGTTTGTCCCATTCTTTTTTTAAAATAAAATCTGCAATCTTTCTCTATTTAAAAAGAGAATAATATAGCCAATGATAATTGTTTGATGAGAGATTAATAAACCTCATGAAGAGTATGGAAAACGATAGGAACAGAAAAGCTAAGAAAAGAATAGCTATTGAGTGCTTAGGGTTCCAATAAGAGAAAGAAAAAGACGAGAGTTTTGTAAAATTGAAGGAAATATAGGTACTAGAATAGTTACTTGAAGCCTGCATAATTCATCTTACTTACTGAGGGGTCGATTATTTTAAGAGAACTCTTTGAAATATTGTTCACCGGGCAGCTGGTTGAGCTCTCCATTGATGTTAATAGAGGTAAAGCTAGAAAATTACTTTAGGGACTAGAAATGAATAATAATTCTTTTAGGAGAGACAAAGTATAATTTTATCATTATAATAATTTATGATTTTATAAAATTTAAAGGACCTTTATAGCAATTTTATCTTTTTTGGGTGGTGGGGGGAGGAGGGACCCTTGTCTTCGCCCCTAGATGTTAAAGTATTGTCCAGTTTCCGGGGTTTTGTCTTCCATCTTTGTCAAGAGCCATGTACAATTCATGATGGGAAATGTATCGGTTGGTGGAGATATGACCTACAAGACTCAAGGAAGAGGTGTTAATATAGTGCGTGATTTAATTATTGAAGTCACCCAATCTAAGGCATATAGGAAACATAATTGCAAGTATGGTACCACTTCGTTAATTGCATGTAAGTGGTTAATATGCTTTAGGTTGGTTGTTCGAGTCTCCTCATGAGTAGGTCAAATTAATTACATAATTGCTATTACACACTATATTTATACCTCTTGTAACGACCCGATTTTAATCAGTGTTGGAAATTGAGGTTTCAGAATCAAATTCCGCAAAACGATTCAGTGAAAACTATGAATAGAAGAACTTTCCTACTCAATTGGAAAATATATTAATGGACGATCAACTAATTGAATTAAGAAAATAATTAATTATAGTGCAGATTAAATTGTAAAAGTACAATCATTATTGAATTTTAATTTAAAAAATGTAATGTATTTATTCATTATTAAATTATGTTAGTAGGATAGTATGATTATATACCTCCCTTATCACTAATTTATCGAGAAATTATTATATGAAGCATGGTCCTCTCCAAAGCGATTTCAACCATTTTTTCCACGTTAGCTGAGGTGCTCCTACAACCCACCATCTTTCCTAGTTACTCCCTCAATCTCGAGAAACAAATCTTCATTTTTTCTCCACAGCACCATCAAGATTCCAAATTCGCCATTTTAATATGATTAAAAAACTCAACAAATCTTTAAATAATTTCTTCCAAATCACATATTTCAAACAAAATCTTCTTTTTTTTTTTATTGTAAGCCTGCACAATATATATATGATTGAAATTCATTTATGAAGAACTGGGATATTGCATGCAATACGATGAAGTATAAAACTACATTCACTTCCCTAAAATCTATTAAATGGCTTCAGAAACCATTTTCAAAACTGAAACCCAGATTTTTGAATTAGACCTTGAATGGATGATTCTATAGCTTGAGTTATTTTTAAAGAAAACACGATGATAAATCTCGGTTTTCTGTAATCTAGGGAACAACCAAATAAATCATGCCCTGACTCATGCTCCTCCATTCTTCTAAAACAAAGCTAAGGCATTACTACATATGATTATATGGCCACCATATTTGAAAACACAACAAGGACAATCATGACAATAGCTAAGATCTTGTCCTTCTTTGTCGATATAATATGGCGATTCCTAAGCAAATGTAAGATTGATCCAAAAGGAAACGGGAAAGTTAGAGAATGAGGAAGGTATGTTCCAAATTTATTGGATGGTGGAATGTTGATTCCTTTGACATTGGTTTCATGGCAGATACAAAGATGTTGAGTTTTTTTTTTTTTATCTAAAACAAGTTCAGTACATAAAAGAAAATAAAAGGTTAGGGAAGTTGTTAACTGCACTGCTCATTTCCAGTCTCCAGATTGAGTTGGTTAAGAGATTTGATTCTCTTGATGACGAAATTCTTGCTTTTTGGTTAATTAAGGGATTTTTTGAAAGACTGGTTAATTCTTGTGCACCGACACGTGATGCAATCAGCGCGGTGTGCACGTCCTTCATTGGTGCTCCACATTTTCTTTGTTTTTGCTCGCTCGTTTCACCTCTGTTTGCGTTTGATCTCGTGTTTCAAGCTTGAATTAACATAAATAAAAGTCATAAACACTTATTAAAATTACTTAATACGAAAAAAAAGTAAAATATAAGTAAAAACTAGTAACAATGCATAAAAAGTAAATATGATGCAAATTATGGAAACTACCTAAATTAACTCTAAATGCATGACATTTTACTTAGAAACTTACTAACATATAAGTGAAAAGGGCTCTCTCTCTCTCTCTCTCTCTCTATATATATATATATATATATATATATATATGATGATCACTAATCAAGCATCCATAGAAATATGAGTGTTTTCCTAATCCAACTCCCACTGAGCTTCATTGAAGTCTTAGGATCAACCACTTCAATCATGTATGATTCTTCTCACATCTATGCCCAATTTCTGTTTCTCATCTTGTCAGCAAATTGAACCTCTAATGGTTACTCATAGGCTACCCATGTCACCACATCATTGCCTCCCTAGTGTTTAATTCAGTTTTGGTGCCATTGGAGTGCCTTCCCTTCAAAGTTAACAACGCCAACTTAACCTTAGCTTTCTTACGTGTATGATCTACTTCAAAAAACTATTAGCACTTGTACAACTACCCTTTCAAGTAGTCCTCATTAAAGCGAGGGAAATCTACCTTAATCTATCAAGTGGGAAAATATTGACTTTTGTTACTTTGATGAGGATGATCATCTTGTAATTAAGTTATGACCATATTTTGCTAACATTCAAGGAAGCAATATCATTTGTGGTCATTGTTATAAACCTTTCTTGTTGCGTTTTTGGACCTTGGATTTTGTTCGTGAGCTGTTTGAAAAGAATTGATCATCTTCTTTTATCAGTGACTATCATGGGAGCGAGTTCTATCAGTCATGACAAAAAATCTTGACTCTAATACCAAGATGACACATGTAAATTGATGCAGAGTATGGAAAACAATAAGAACAAAAAAAACTATGAAAACAATAGCTCTGAAATGCTTACCTATGAGGTTCCAATAATTGGTAGTAAGAGTAAATGAGAGATAGAGGAGTAAATGAGAGATAGAAGAAGATAAAGTAAGATTTTATAATATGGATTTGGGTTTCAAAAATATTATAAATTGAGTAGTAAACTATTGAGAAAGGTAACATTCATGAGAATTTCTCAAATCCATGGATTTGTTAGATGCATTAATTTGAAAATTTCAAAATATTTTTATATTTGATAAATCCATATTTTTATATTTTTTGAAAATAATATTATATTGAATCTCTACTACTTTATTCATAATATATGCCTTTCATTCTTACTAGTTACATAATAAATAAAATTTAAATCCAAATTCTCAAATCCACATTTCGAAACATATCATTAGAGCATTTATAAGAATTTTTATTTGTTTGTTAACTAATTATCAGTTGCCTCAACAGTAAATGATAAAATTCCTGCTAAACTTGCCAACTCTTGCAACATATACTTTAGTGAAAATTCAAATATTAAATATGTTAGGATATTATTATTAGATATTATCTTTTAGCAATTTGATTCCTACGCAGCTACTATTGTGTATATATATATGCCATTGAGGTCTATCAATAAAATTCAAGAGATTACCCTATTTTTGTCATGGCATCGGAGTAAGGTTTTAATTTTTTTTCATCATTCTAAATGGTTAGCGATGAGTCTTCTCCTCCACCACCACTCGGGGGGGGGGCAACACTTCCTGGTTTTACTGTTGAGCAATGACAGTCTCTTCTAGCGGTGTTCGGTAATAAACAATTAACTTCCACTCAATTGAATGGTAAGAATAATTGGATTATTGATACGAGGTGTTCAAATCAAGTTACGGATGATCTTATGTGTTTGACGAATGATAGAGATCTTGTAGCATGTTCCGTAGGCTTCCCTGATGGCCAAACTATGGTAGCTACTCAATAAGGAACGGTACGGATAAAATTAACTTAAAACACGCTCTTAACGTTCCTAAATTAAACTGTAATTTAATTTCAGTTTCCCAGTTGAATGATAATATGAACTGTTTTGTCCAATTTTCTACTAACATATGTGTTATCCATGACCTTCATTCGAGGGAGCTGATTAGAGCGGGTGAGAGACAAGATGGACTTTACTACTTCCGGCAAGTTTTGACAATCAAAGCGGTTTCGATTGAAGCTTCATCCTCTTTGGAACTTTAACATAGAAGATTGGGTTACCCTTCCGAGAAAGTTGTAAAGTTATTTCCTTATGCTAGTAACTCTTAAGATCAACTGAATAAAGCATTTAAAATTTGTCATCGTGCTAAGCAAACAAGAAATAACTTTCCAATTAGTGAATAGAAAGCCACTCGTATCTTTGAGTTAGTTCATTGTGATTTATGGGGGTTTTATGACACTCCTTCATCTTGTGGATCTCATTATTTTTTTACATTGGTTGATGATTTCTCTCGAGCTGTTTGGATATATTTATTGACTAATAAAAAGGAGGTTTTCAAAATTTTCATGTCACTCATTGTTATGATTGATCGTCAATTTTCTCAATAAGTAAAGTGTGTCATGTAACAACCCCCACCCGTATCCGTCGCCAGAATAAGGTACAAGGCATTTCCGGAGTTTACACAACCATTTTTCATTAAACCGAGTCAATTTACTGTTCATATTCTTAACGTAATTATAATGTCCCTCTATTGGGCTCTCGAAGCCCAAAACATACATTAGAAACGATTCGGGACTAAATCGGGATCATAAGGAATTTTTCGCATAATCCCAATTTTTTTCTCTATTACAAGGGTCACACGCCTATATGCTATAGGGACATGCCCGTGTGGTTCAAGCCGTGTGACCAACACACCCATGTGACTTACCTCGCTCCAGGTCGTGTGGCTTCACACGCCCGTGTCCTTGGGCCGTGTAACTCTCTGACTTGCAACTCATGAACAAATTGATCTCACACATCCAAGGCACACGCCCGTGTTGCTAGGCTGTGTGGTTAATTTTTATTTTCGAATTAGGTGCAGGATTCACATGCCTGTATCACATGCCCGTGTATCCAGGCCGTGTACCTCACATGGGCAAGGCACACACCCGTGTGGGAGCTCATGTGCTCGATCCTGGGCATTCTATTTTGCAATTTCTGGATACAGGGGACACATGGCCTTGACACACGCCCATGTACTAGATCGTGTGTCACACACGACCTAGACACACGCCCGTATTTCTACCCGTGTGGACAAAAACAAGGCTATATCCAAGCCTCATTTCTCACCCAATTGGTCTTTTACTTACATCAACATTTAAATATGTTCAAGATTCAATTTATATGGTTAAATATCTAAATTTATCAATAAACTAATCATATATATATATATAGAGAGAGAGAGAGAGTCATATTCATAAATTTTTATAGCATTCTTAACCATCATCTTCATCCTTATACTTATATCATCTCATCATTTGTTCATTTTAAACCCATATCAAACATGATAAAATCATAATTATATGTAACTCAAAACTTACTAAATACAAGCCATACCAATGGCTAGTTACAGTTAAATCATTTATAAGCCAACATTAACTAATTAACCTATACATGCTATTATAACCATAATTCATTTACCATACATACCAAAATAGGCCGATAGATAGTGTGAGTGATCTCCGTCGAGCTTCCTAACCAACGAGCTTTCGGAAACTTATTCATTTAAATTTAATATAAACATACAAGGCATATTCAATCATCTTGATCACGAGCCCTAACACATAACCTCATTACCCTTGTTAATTGTACACTTCATATAAATACCAAGAAACATGTATGGGCTCAATTCTCATTAAATTTCTCATATATATAAAGATAATTTCACATTATGTAATTATATAACATATAGCAACCATATCTCTGTATTTTAAATATATTTTCATAACAACTTTTCATGATTTCATACTATTTTATATTTGAGCTTTACTCATCAAAGTATTTGAAATATCATCTTTATGCAAATAGTACACATGATAAACCATAATTTATACATATTTTAATCCCATGCTTAGCTTATTTTTGGATGAGTTTTCATTAGATTTGATGAATTCGATGCTCCTAATTCTTTAATTTCATGTTTTACACTCAGGAGAGCTTAGGGAGCCGAAAAGAACGAGAAACGGGCCAAAAAGGGACAAAATGGGCCTACCTCGGAAATCAACACGGCCTGGACCAACGTACACGGGCAAACCACATGGCCGTGTGTGACGAGCAGAATTGAGCACGACCCAAGCCATCACGCACGGACGTGTCACACGGGTGTGTCCTTACCGAAACCAGGTTTAATCCTATTTGGAAAAGGTTACTTGTGGGCCAAGAAAGGCGTTCCAAAGCCTATATAAACACCCTAGGGGGCAACCTAAAAGGGAACGCCGAGTAGAAGGCAGAAAATACTCGAAGACAGCCGTCGGGAACAGCTTAGGAGAAGGATCTCCACGAAGACAAAAGATCTCCCATCAAGTTCTTTTAGAAGTTTTTGGGTTTTCTTATGTTTTTTTGTTTTCCCTATTTTAAGATGTTTCCCTCTATCATTATGAACTAAACCTCTTAAATACCTAAAGGGATGAAACCTAAGACAGATCTTATTATTATTTGATTTATAAGATAAATACTTGTTCTTGTTCTTAATTGTGAGTTCTTATTCTTGTTTTGATAATTCAGGTTATTGATCCAAGTCGAATGTGCTTATTCAGAGTAGCAAAAGTCTCTGTTTAAGAATAGATCAATACAATTAAGCGAAGTTGATTGCAACCCTAGAAATAGGGCGACGAAAATCTACCGGATTAGAGTCAAATCTAATAAGGGAATCCATAGATCGAGTTAATGGGACAATAGGGGTTTTAATTAGAAAGAGATTTCAATTAATCAACCTAGAGTCAGTTTTTTTAGTCTTGAAAGAGATATTAACATAAATCAGGGATTTCTACGGATTAAGTCAAGTGAATAAATCATATGAATCAAAAGTAATAAGTGAAGTCTAGGTGGATTCTTCCTTAGGTATTGCCTTTATCATATAAGTTGTCTAAAAGTATTTTCCTAATTCTTTTGTTGTCGAATTTAAATAGTTTTAGTTTAAAAGAAATCACTCCAATACTTAGGCTAAATAATAGAAAGATAGTAATTACTAGTACTCTTGGTTCTTGTGGATACGATATTACCGGTCTTACCATAACTATACTATTGAACGATAGGTGCGCTTGCCTTTATTGTGATCATAGTTAGTTTTAGACACATCAACACATGAGGTACATAATTCCATAATTATGAATGGACATATTTATCAAACATATTCCATGTTCATATATCATAGTCTCATGTCTCCATATATCAATAACCATCATTTTCTTGTATTTCAGATAAATACTTGTAACCATACATAAGTATGCAATTCGCTATTTCTTCCTATCAATCTCAATTTCAAATGAAAAATTCTTGTGAATACGCTCACGAATTTCATAATTCCATGTATTTACCGTTTTCCATATTTATCCTGTTGAATTTATCAAAATTTCGATGGATTTCCTGTAGTACACTCATGGTGTACAATCTCATTAACTGTCAATTCGTACACATATATACATAAGTCCTTTTCAGAGAGCACATTTCTGCGAACCTCATTTCTTACAGTGAGATTACCAGTCCAGGCTAAATCCCCTGCAATGATAATTACTCTAATGAGCTTAATTTGGATTACCCGTTCGGGCTAAATCCATTTCACACATATTTTTCGGAAGGGCTTATATCAGGATCACCCGTCTGGGCTAGATTCTTTTCACCGTCAAATCCTTTTCAGTGATCCCTCGAATTCCATTCCATTCAACTGGGATTTATTTCCCTTTTTATTGAATATTATCAACATTTCATCAATAATCATACATTGAGCATTCAAATCACATTTTCATCACATAAACATACATTTCAAACATTTAAGAATACAATTCAAGTTACACAAACTTACAATTCGATTTTTATACCATAACGATAATCCTAATTTCATAATAAATATTTGAAATAAAACATTATATCGTTTCTAATTCAACATTTATCGATTATAATCGGGCATGTGATTAATTTATACACAAGCCATTCATATATTTTCCTCCTCCTCCTCTCCATTCCACATCCTTAATGTATATGTCACGCTTATAAGTAACATTATCTATAATTTCACTATTTACTTATATGCATATTTAAAGCTATCCATCCGTGTCATAGTCATTAAATTATTTTTATCTTGAGCTACAGAACTCCAAATTAAGATCCTCTTGATGTTTTTGAAACTAGATTCATATATCCTTCTACCATAAAAATTTCAGAATTTATAGTTTAGCCAATTAGTACAGTAAAATCTTCAAATTTATCCCTATTCTACTGTTTGACAGCTTTGACCTTTGCTTACTAAAAATTAATTATCTCTTAACACAAAATTTGGATGATATTCTTGTTAGTTTATCTTGAAAATAGACTCATTAAGAATTTAAATATATAAATTTAATCCCCTAATTATTTTTCTCCAATTTTTTATGATTTACCAAAGTCAGAACAGGGGAACCCAAAATCATTCTGACCTTGTCTCACAAAATTTATTATATCTCATGATTTACATTTCCATTGCTTACACTGTTTCTTCTATGAGAAACTAGGCTCAATAAGCTTTAATTTCATATTTATTCATCCTATAATTTTATTCACACAATTTTTGGTGAATTTTAAAAGTTAGACTATTGTTGCTGTGCAAAACTATTTTAGTGCAAAATATTGATTACCATTTTTCCCTTAAACTTTTAATACATGACAATTTCGTCCCTAGGCTCAGAAAATGAAATTCTTGCAATTCAATCCTTATTCTAAGCCTAATTATTCTCATACATACCAATCACAGCCCATGAATTCCATGAAATTTTAAAATTTTCCATAAACTCAACAATGTTCAATTTAACCCCTAAAACATGTTTTCATCCAAAATTCTTTAATAAAACACCTTTAAACATCCATTAACATCTCAATTTCATCATCAAATAACAAAAATCATATGAACATATCAATGGTAACTTCCAAATTTTCAAAAAAATCAAAAACTAATAGAATACTAAGTTGGACCTAATTGTAAAAGTCCAATAATATAAAAATTTCAAGGAAAAAGCAAGAATTGAACTTACTTGAAGATAAAATATGAAAGAAAAACTCAAAACCCTCTTACATGGCTGTTTTTGACAGAAAGTTGAAGAAGAAATGACCTAGAAATCATTAAAATCAATTTTGGCCATGTAACTTTTGTTAAAATTCCAATTTTGTTCTTTTCACATAAAAATCTTTGATTTTTTTACGCTATGCAGCCTCAGCCCTGTTAAAATCTCTTTTAGTCCTTCCTTATTTAATGGTTAAGCTATTTAATCACTTTAGCAAGTTTTGCAGCTTTTCAATTTAGTCCTTTTTTATCTAATTGACTACCGTAACGTTAAAATTTTCTGACGAAATTTTAATACTATCTTATCAACACTCCGTAAATATTCATAAAAATATTTATGGCTCGGTTTATAATACTAAGATCTCAATACCTCTTTTTCTCAATTTCTTAACCAAATAAATCTTTATAAAACACAGTTTACTATTTCAATAATCTTTTAAAAGCTACATTTGGCTCGTAAATATTAAATAATTTAATTTACGAGTTCATTTTCCGAATTCGGTGGTCTCGAACCACTATTTCCTACATCGCTGAAATTTGGACTATTACATGTCAAAAGTGATAATGGGACGAAATTTAATTGTCTCCAAGATTATTTTCATGCAAATGACATTATTTTTCAAATATCTTGTGTTGATACTCCTCAAAAAAATGTGAGAGTGGAGAGGAAACATCACCATATTTTAAATGTAGCTCGTGCTTTGCGTTTCTAGGGAAATCTACCTATACCTTTTTTTTTTTTGGGGGGGGGGGAGTGTGTGTTGGCTGCTTCTCATCTCATTAATCGAATTCCTTCACCTCTTCTTTACAATAAAACACTCTATGAAATGTTGTTTGGTAGCCTTCCTTTGTTTGATGATCTTTGTATGTTTGATTGCTGATGTTTTGCTCATAATCAACGTTCTAAGGGTGGTAAGTTTGCTAGTCGAAAGTGTATTTTTGTTGGGTACCCTTTTGACAAAAAGGGTTGGTATTTATATGATTTGAATTCTAAAAAGTTTTTTGTGTCCTGCGATGTGAAATTTTTTGGGGATATTTTTCTGTATTTTGATGAGAATACTACAACCATTGAGCCTAATAATGTTGCTTTGTCATATGGGAGTGCAGATGCAATTTTTGATACATATTTTGGTGAATTAGAGGTGTTACAACCTGCGACAGTCCTTCGCTTACTACTCCGTAGCCTGTGAGTTCACCTCCTACGAATTCTCCGACACCTGTGGTATCTTCTTTTTCCTCTAATGACATGGTGGTACAAGGGGCTTTGGGTAATGATGTGCTTGATTTGGGACGAGGGCATAAGAGAAATTTCCCTCTGTGAAGCTTCGGGATTTTATTACTCATACTTTAATAAAGAAAAATCCATGTCTCACCTCACCTACTTTAGTGCCTTCCTCAGGTACTCCTATAGTGCATTATATTAATTGTGACAAATTTACTGTGAAACACCTAAATTTTCTTGCAGCTATTACTACAGGGGTCGAGCCACAATATTTTAAAGAGGCTATGAAGGATGCAGGATGGCGTGACGTTATGCAAAAGGAGATTTGTGCTCTGGAGGATAATGACACTTGGTCTATGGAAACACTTCCTCCAAGAAAGAAAGCATTGGGTAGTAAGTGTATGTACAAGATTAAATATAACTCTGATGGAAGTATTGAGAGACTTGAAGCTCGTCTTTTTTTTTTTGGTAATCATCAAGTAGAAGGTATTGATTATAATGAAACTTTCGCACTTGTGGCGAAAATGGTGACTACTCGGGCTTTCTTAGCTATTGTAGCTTCGAAAAATTGAGAGTTATATTAGATGGATGTCCATAATTGTAACACCCCAAACCCGGCCCACGAGTCTTGACCGGATCTGGTTTGTCAGTGCGGAAAAACGTTTAAAATATTTTAACCTTAAAATAAAACATGGAAATTTGTGTTTATTTATAAAACATTGTTTATTTAAAATGCTAAGTAAAAATTTGATGTCATAAAGTATCCAGATTTGAAAACTTTAATATATATATAAATTTAAGAAAATAATATCATTTGCAAATAACATTTCATCGTCAATCCATAATGAAACATAATAATAAACTTCAAATACTTAAGTGGCCTTTATTACAATAATGCTTATCAAAATACTGAAATTTATGAAATACGGAAACAAATAAAATTAACTTCTGCATGGGCCACCTCGTATCCACTCCAACCCGGTCCAAGCTTTATGCATCACCTGCGATGTTGGTAAAAATTTGGGTGAGTCATACAGACTCAGTGCATAGTTATTTCACATGTCTCCATATATATGGGCTTGGCCCATATCCACACAGTCCACATAATCAGTCATGCAAAAATGCATCCCAACCCAACCTAAAGTCCATCCGTTACACCTACCTTAGCAGACTTGCTGCTCAAGGCCGTGGCTAATCCACCGATCAACTGAGTGATCCCGCATATCTTGCCTTGGCAGATCCGCTGCTCAAGGCCGTGGCTAAGCCACCGATCACCTAAGTGATCCCACATATCAATCAGTCCACGGTGATGCACACAGCTATCAACCGCCGAGATGGGCACCTAGCCAACACCTCCCTTGATGAAGCACATAGCTAACATCAAGCGCTAATGTAGCACAAGGCTAACATTAGACCACGTACATAAATATGTACACCCTTTCCTTCGATTTTCACATCCCAAGTCCCATGCATATATGTGTATCATGTTAGATTAACATTTAGAGTAAGTATTCATCACATGCTCACCACAAATATCACACATATATCATAGGCAAAATAGAGCACTGACCTGATTAATTGATTACCCACTACGGGTATCCACCATCTTAGCCATTATTTCCGGCTAACATACACATCATAAACATACATACATAACAACATACAAATGACAGGAGAATAGTGCGATAACTACGCACCTTTTGGCACAGTCCACTAAATCCCGAAACTCATGTCTAAACGATTTGCACCCTTGCGATTGTTGCACTCCTTCCTACACAACCTAAGTCAGAATCGGCTAATATTGTACCAAAAATGGCCTATATAGCAAATATAACATTTGGCCCATATAGAAATTATAACATTTGGCCCATAAAAGGGTATTTTCGTAATTCAGTAATCGTACCCACTAATGGTAATTCGATAATTTACTCTCTAAGGGTAATTCGGTAATTTACCCTACAAGGGTAATTCGGTAATTTCATATTTAACGGTGTTTTCAAAGATTCACTATCGCCTCGAGTGATACAGAACTCTATTTGGGTCTCTACGGAACTATTGGGTCAAAAATCCATTTTAAGCCCAAACGGGGTAATTTCGCAACTAAAACTTAACTAGTAATTTGGGGCATACAAATTTAAACTGTCCATTTGCGTCATACTGACTAAATTGCATATAACTCGAGTTAGAAAACTCGAAATCTAGATCCGTAAAATTTCCTTGAAACTAGACTCATGTATCTTCTTACTGAAAGTTTTCCAGAATTTTTGTCCTAGCCATTTAGTACAGTTTATTCCTTAAAGTTTCCCTTGTTTCACTGTCCAATGATTCTGACCTTTCTTGACTTAATTTCAAATATCTCACTGTAAGGTTTTCATATACTGTTCCAACTTGTTTCTCTTGAAAATAGACTCACTAAGGAATCCATACATGTAAATTATAACCCATAATTCATTTTGTACAATTTTATATGATTTTTCCAAAACAGATCAGTGAACCCCGAAGTTAATCAGAACCAGTCTCACTAAAATCAAGATATCTCAGAATATAAAATTCCTTTTCCTTCTGCGTTTCTTCTTTATTAAAATAGACACAGTAAGCTTTAATTTGGTATCTTATTCACTTTCTAATTCCTTTTCTTCTATTTTTAGTGATTTTTCAAAAACAAGTCACTGCTTCTAACCGAAACTGTTTTATTACGAAATACGATTACCACTACGATCATACGCACACCCGAGTGATTACGGATGCCGATTTTTAGTTTTCTTTGGTATTTCCACCGATTAACAGCATATTTCATACAAACTTTCAGAGAAGTGTGATATTACACACCATTTCAATCATATATACGAAAGGTACGGGATTACACACCTTATTCGGAATCCGTAACGCGATGCTCTCCGCGGCACAAAAAAATCAGAGTCACTTATAACGAGGGATAGGTTTTCGATTGAACCTTTGATAAATTACTTCGAGACCTTGCAACCAGCATAAACTCTCTCATGGCAAGTCCCTAGACTCTCAACCATATTACAAATTAGTCCCCTCATTAGCTAGCTTAAGCTTTGGGGGCTCCAAAAATACAAAAATTATCAACTAAAGTCATCAAAATCACTTACTTGCTAAAGGATTTGTTTGCTGAAATTTTTGAGCTCTCCAACCCTTGTTTGCTACCAATTCTAGGTGGTGATGAAGAGAAGAAAAGATGATACTTCTCTTTTCTTTTTTCATAACCCCCTTTTTTTATCTCTTCTTTCTTTCTTTCTTTTATCTTTTTTTTTCCACCTACTCCACTCCACAAATTCTTTTATTCCTTTTTCATCCACCTACTCCACTCTTCAAATTCTTTTATTTCTTTTTCATCCACCTACTCCACTCTCCAAATTCTTTTATTTCTTTTATTTCCTTTTTTTTCTTTTTCCTTATTTTCCTCCTTACCATACTTTTCCACAATTTAATAAGTCCACCTTACCATAATTTAAAAATCCAATTTTTCCATATTTACAAGCTTGGCCGAAATTTAGGGAAATAGTACAAAAATAATAGTCAAAATTTGCACACAATGGGATTTGAACCTCTTCCCTCAAGGTACTTCACTTGATGCCATAACCTCCTTGCCATATGCTCATTTATGCTAGCAATTGACTCTTTTATTTCCATAAGCCTTGATGCCACTTACTATCTCTCCTTATTAGGCTTAAACACAAAATTTTACTAAGGCCCAACTTGAACTCGAAACTTCATAGAAGCCGGTAACTTTCTAAAATCATCTTCTTAATAAGTCCAACTTGAAATAATGTCATTCTCTTGCTCTCAAAAATTTTAAACACTCTTATACCCAAGGCCCATTGAGCCCATTCCTACTAGGCCCAATTTCGGGATGTTACAATTCTACCCTCCTTAAAGAAAATTTCGTCCTCGAAATTTCCAATCAACTATTAAACGCACTGCTGAGATCACATCACTATGCTTTCGCTGCGACTCTGATCTTAAAGAACTATCATACTTTCTAGGTACATTTTGTAGGTTCACAATCAAGGCTACATACACTTTACTAGCAACATAAGAACAAACTGACCTTATAGCAAGCAAAGCAACCGGGGATATTCCAGAAATAAGAACTTACCCATTGCCACCTCTGGCACATCACTATCCTCGCGACGGCCGACTGCATAAACCAACCTTGGTTGTCTCGCATCTGCACCTTCAGCATCTTTGCTTGGTGCTCCACGACTTCGACCTGAACCATTTCCTCCATGGTTCGGACCACAACCCCTTGTCGCTTGCTGACCATCTCTACCTGGCTGCACATAGCCTTTGCCTGCTGTCCGAGCCCTATTCGGATCCTGAGGACAATCTTTAATCAAATGAGACTTGGACTTACACCTAAAACATTCCCGTTCCTGGTTCCAGCACTCGCCAACATGATACCTTCCACACTGAGTACACGGACGGTCCGGATTTCTAGCAGTTGGCTTAGAAACACGAGCAGGATTCTCCATCCTAGGTCTTTTCTGAAGACTCTCAGACGATTTTGACGGTCCAAAACTCCTCTTATCCCGGTTCCTATCCTTATCTCTGTTCTGTCTCATAGAGTCCTTAATCCCCTCGGCTACCTTAGCCTTCTCTACTAACACAGCGAACTCCCGCTCCTGATGTGGAGCTATCAACAATCTCAGGTCGTCCCTTAATCCGTCCTCAAACCGGACACATCGTTCATGCTCCATAGCCACCACTCCTCGAGCATATCGGCTCAACCTTAAGAATTCAGCCTCGTACTCCGCTACGGACTTGTTCCCTTGAACTAGCCCCAGAAATGTCTTTCTCTGTGCATCAATATAATGAGTCCCCACATACTTCTTCTGGTATGCTTCCTTAACATAATCCCAAGTGAGTTCTTCAGCTGAGGCACCATCCCGTATTGTGAGCCACCATTGATACGCCTCGTCGCCAAGTAGCGCCACCATTCCTTTCACTTTCTCCTCACTGGTTAAATCTAGCTCATCCATAATTCGCTCGGTCGCCTCCAACCAATACTCAGCCGTACTAGGTGCCACACCTGATACACCTCGAAACACCTCAGCTCTATTGGCTCGGAGTCGCTCGGGTACGGACTTCCTAGCTCTCATATTTCCACCTGCTCTAGCCACCATCTCAAGAACTCGCAGCACAGCCTGCGGTACAGCATCATCTCCCGTCTGATCTTGCTGCTCAACACCAACAGCTGGTGATGGTGGTGGCAGTGGTACCTCATTGTCAGACCCATGACCCAATCTAACGGGTTCCGACACAGTCATTCTTCCTCGACCACGTCCACGACGACCACGTCCTCTAGGACTCATTTCTAACGTCGCGATTTTATCTGGTGGACTTCGGGTCGGAGATACAGGTGCCATGCTAGAATAACCTGAAATAAAATTCCATATTTTGAAAAGCCCATTTTTGAAGACTGTTTTCGGGCCCAAAACCTCAAAGCCGAGTTTTGAACCGGGCTCTGATACCAAACTGTAACACCCCAAACCCGGCCCACGAGTCTTGACCGGATCTGGTTTGTCAGTGCGGAAAAACGTTTAAAATATTTTAACCTTAAAATAAAACATGGAAATTTGTGTTTATTTATAAAACATTGATTATTTAAAATGCTAAGTAAAAATTTGATGTCATAAAGTATCCAGATTTGAAAATTTTAATATATATATAAATTTAAGAAAATAATATCATTTGCAAATAACATTTCATCGTCAATCCATAATGAAACATAATAATAAACTTCAAATACTTAAGTGGCCTTTATTACAATAATGCTTATCAAAATACTGAAATTTATGAAATACGGAAACAAATAAAATTAACTTCTGCATGGGCCACCTCGTATCCACTCCAACCCGGTCCAAGCTTTATGCATCACCTGCGATGTTGGTAAAAATTTGGGTGAGTCATACAGACTCAGTGCATAGTTATTTCACATGTCTCCATATATATGGGCTTGGCCCATATCCACACAGTCCACATAATCAGTCATACAAAAATGCATCCCAACCCAACCTAAAGTCCATCCGTTACACCTACCTTAGCAGACCTGCTGCTCAAGGCCGTGGCTAATCCACCGATCAACTGAGTGATCCCGCATATCTTACCTTGGCAGATCCGCTGCTCAAGGCCGTGGCTAAGCCACCGATCACCTAAGTGATCCCACATATCAATCAGTCCACGGTGATGCACACAGCTATCAACCGCCGAGATGGGCACCTAGCCAACACCTCCCTTGATGAAGCACATAGCTAACATCAAGCGCTAATGTAGCACAAGGCTAACATTAGACCACGTACATAAATATGTACACCCTTTCCTTCGATTTTCACATCCCAAGTCCCATGCATATATGTGTATCATGTTAGATTAACATTTAGAGTAAGTATTCATCACATGCTCACCACAAATATCACACATATATCATAGGCAAAATAGAGCACTGACCTGATTAATTGATTACCCACTACGGGTATCCACCATCTTAGCCATTATTTCCGGCTAACATACACATCATAAACATACATATATAACAACATACAAATGACAGGAGAATAGTGCGATAGCTACGCACCTTTTGGCACAGTCCACTAAATCCCGAAACTCATGTCTAAACGATTTGCACCCTTGCGATTGTTGCACTCCTTCCTACACAACCTAAGTCAGAATCGGCTAATATTGTACCAAAAATGGCCTATATAGCAAATATAACATTTGGCCCATATAGCAATTATAACATTTGGCCCATAAAAGGGTATTTTCGTAATTCAGTAATCGTACCCACTAATGGTAATTCGATAATTTACTCTCTAAGGGTAATTCGGTAATTTACCCTACAAGGGTAATTCGGTAATTTCATATTTAACGGTGTTTTCGAAGATTCACTATCGCCTCGAGTGATACAGAACTCTATTTGGGTCTCTACGGAACTATTGGGTCAAAAATCCATTTTAAGCCCAAACGGGGTAATTTCGCAACTAAAACTTAACTAGTAATTTGGGGCATACAAATTTAAACTGTCCATTTGCGTCATACTGACTAAATTGCATATAACTCGAGTTAGAAAACTCGAAATCTAGATCCGTAAAATTTCCTTGAAACTAGACTCATGTATCTTCTTACTGAAAGTTTTCCAGAATTTTTGTCCTAGCCATTTAGTACAGTTTATTCCTTAAAGTTTCCCTTGTTTCACTATCCAATGATTCTGACCTTTCTTGACTTAATTTCAAATATCTCACTGTAAGGTTTTCATATACTGTTCCAACTTGTTTCTCTTGAAAATAGACTCACTAAGGAATCCATACATGTAAATTATAACCCATAATTCATTTTGTATAATTTTATATTATTTTTCCAAAACAGATCAGTGAACCCCGAAGTTAATCAGAACCAGTCTCACTAAAATCAAGATATCTCAGAATATAAAATTCCTTTTCCTTCTGCATTTCTTCCATATTAAAATAGACACAGTAAGCTTTAATTTGGTATCTTATTCACTTTCTAATTCCTTTTCTTCTATTTTTAGTGATTTTTCAAATACAAGTCACTGCTTCTAACCGAAACTGTTTTATTACGAAATACGATTACCACTACGATCATACGCACACCCGAGTGATTACGGATGCCGATTTTTAGTTTTCTTTGGTATTTCCACCGATTAACAGCATATTTCATACAAACTTTCAGAGAAGTGTGATATTACACACCATTTCAATCATATATACGAAAGGTACGGGATTACACACCTTATTCGGAATCCGTAACGCGATGCTCTCCGCGGCACAAAAAAATCAGAGTCACTTATAACGAGGGATAGGTTTTCGATTGAACCTTTGATAAAGTACTTCGAGACCTTGCAACCAGCATAAACTCTCTCATGAAAAGTCCCTAGACTCTCAACCATATTACAAATTAGTCCCCTCATTAGCTAGCTTAAGCTTTGGGGGCTCCAAAAATACAAAAATTATCAACTAAAGTCATCAAAATCACTTACTTGCTAAAGGATTTGTTTGCTGAAATTTTTGAGCTCTCCAACCCTTGTTTGCTACCAATTCTAGGTGGTGATGAAGAGAAGAAAAGATGATACTTCTCTTTTCTTTATTTTCATAACCCCCCTTTTTTTTTATCTCTTCTTTCTTTCTTTTTTTATCTCTTTTTTTTCCACCTACTCCACTCCACAAATTCTTTTATTCCTTTTTCATCCACCTACTCCACTCTTCAAATTCTTTTATTTCTTTTTCATCCACCTACTCCACTCTCCAAATTCTTTTATTTCTTTTATTTCCTTTTTTTTCTTTTTCCTTATTTTCCTCCTTACCATACTTTTCCACAATTTAATAAGTCCACCTTACCATAATTTAAAAATCCAATTTTGCCATATTTACAAGCTTGGCCGAAATTTAGGGAAATAGTACAAAAATAATAGTCAAAATTTGCACACAATGGGATTTGAACCTCTTCCCTCAAGGTACTTCACTTGATGCCATAACCTCCTTGCCATATGCTCATTTATGCTAGCAATTGACTCTTTTATTTCCATAAGCCTTGATGCCACTTACTATCTCTCCTTATTAGGCTTAAACACAAAATTTTACTAAGGCCCAACTTGAACTCGAAACTTCATAGAAGCCGGTAACTTTCTAAAATCATCTTCTTAATAAGTCCAACTTGAAATAATGTCATTCTCTTGTTCTCAAAAATTTTAAACACTCCTATGCCCAAGGCCCATTGGGCCCATTCGTACTAGGCCCAATTTCGGGATGTTACAATAATGCCTTCCTGCATGGTGATCTTGATGAAGAGGTTTACATGAAGCTTCTTCCAAGTTTTGCTCCTGATAAGCTTGGAATGGTTTGTCGTTTGCGCAAGTCTTTGTATCGGTTGAAACAAGCTCATCGGTGTTGGTTTGCGAAGCTTTTTACTGCATTGAAAGGGTATGAATTTCTTCAATGATATTCTGATTATTCTCTCCTTACATACACTAAGGGATCTGTACGTGTGAATGTGCTGGTTTATGTTAATGATTTGCTTATTTCTAGGAACGACTCTGTTGTTTTGAAAAATTTTAAGGGGTATCTTAGTTCTTGCTTTCATATAAAGGATCTTGATGTTTTGAAATATTTTTTAGGGATAGTGGTGGCTTGTAGCTCTTTGGGGTTATTTCTTTGTCAAAGGAAATATGCATTTTATATTATTTCGGAGGCAGGTCTTTTGAGAGTAAAGCCCGCAGGATCGTCAATAAAGCAAAATCATAAATTAGCACATGCTACAAAGGCAATTTTGTCTGATCCTTAGTCGTACGAACAATTAATGGGGCGTTTGATTTATTTGGAAGTGACCAAGCCGGATTTGGCATACTCAGTTCATGTCTTATCCCAGTTTATGCATAAGCCAAGGCAGGAGCATTGGGACACGGCTCTGCGTGTTGTCCGATACTTGAAAGAACCTTTTGGCCAAGGGATTCTTTTGATATCTAATATTGATTTGTCCTTGAAAGGGTGGTGTGATTTGAATTGGGCTGCTTGTCCGTTAACTCGACGTTCACTTACTAGTTGGCTTGTCTTTCTGGGACAATCTCCTATTTCCTGGAAAACTAAGAAACAAAATACTATTTCCTATCTGTTGAGACTGAGTATAGTCTATGGCTTTTGTTACTTGTGAGCTCAAATGGCTGAAGGCCTTGTTATTGAGCTTAGGTGTTTATCATCCTAAAACAATTCCATTATTTTGTGATAACCTGCACTGTATATTGCACAGAATCCCATATTTCACGAGTGTACTAAACATATTGAAGTGGACTGTACTTTGTTAGGGATGCAATCCAAGATGCGTTGATTGCACCTTCTTATGTTCCGACCTCTATTCAGTTGGTTGACATTTTTACAAAAGCGCTTGGTAAATCTCAAGTTGAATATCTTCTCAGCAAGTTGGACATTTATGATCTGCATGCTCCAACTTGAGAGGGGTGTTAGGATATTATTATTAGATATTATCTTTTAACAATTTGATTCTCATGCAACTACTACTGTATATATATATACACTGATATCTATCAATAAAACTTAAGAGATTACCCTATTTTTATCAAAATATCACCCATACTTTTTCTTTTTTGTTTAAAGAAATTTGAATGTATTCTATTGGAATATTATATGTGTTGGATATTTGCATCCCAAGCCAATCAGTATAACTCTTACCATAGAAACATTTCTGAATGCTACCGAAGAATGGATTTTGAATAATCTCAATCCCTTTGTTGTTTGTATTATGGGAAAGTAAATTAAAGTTAATTGACGTGATCGTACGTATCATGCTTTTGCACTTGTGGTTATATACTGTTCAAATTTTTTAAGAGGTCTTTTTTTTTTTTAATTTTATGTATTTAGAGGATTATATATACATTTACATATATACATCTAACAAGAATGTTGAATAATAAAATGAAGAATCGGAACCATATATATATTCGAAACAATATTTGTGAGAAAAACATGAAAGCAGAGAAGAAGATACGAAAAGATAGAAGTTGTCTGAGAATTTGATAAAGCATGCAACACAACACAATGAATTGCCTCTTTCTCATTAAGCATCAGATTCTTCATCACTCTCAGAATCAGTCTGTTGGACACCCTCCTTCGTCTTTGTCAATAACAAAGCCCTCATCCTCCATTGCTTCACCATATTTCACGACAGCGACTACCAGTTGGAACATCCACAACCTAATATGTCTCATATGCACACAATCTACAATGGTTGTGTACTTGCAAGCAGTTATAAAATGAAAGGACCCAACATAGACTACCCGTATTAAGTATTCATGTCTACAATCAATGTCAGACATATATATGAATCAATTATAATCATTATTAAGGTAATATAGCTGTTCTGATTGTCTCTAATAAAAAAGGCTGAACAAAATCTCAAGGTAATGTGTTTTGTTTTGCAAAGAAATTATGATGGGAACATACAAAACAATTGAAAATAGAGAAAAACCATGAATCAATTGCAGGTTATTAATCAACTTCCAGGCATTATTTTTATTTTCAGACAAAAAAAATAGTGGACTATGACAGAATTGAGTAGTTAAAAACTTGAAATAGAAAAAAATATATTTGAATTTCAAGTTAATCAAATCCAGTTATTCAAGTTAATTCGAATAAGTAATTTGAGTTTGAGTTGAATCTTACAATTTGAATAACAGATTTTATAAATACTCATTTGGTCCCAACCAATTTTGAAAATGAGTAAATTAGTCTTTCTCAACAAAAATTTAAAAAAAATCAAAATATTTTTCAAAAAATCAAAATATTTTTAAAAAATTATAACAAATTAAAAAAATCTAAAGAATATATAAAGAAAGTTAAAGTTTTTAAAATTTTCTAAAATAATAATTTTGGGACCTAAATAAGTTAATTAATCATTCAAGTTTATCATAATCTTATTCTTTTTTTATTTTTCTTTGTAAAAGTTTTCAAATATATATGTTTTCAAATTTATGTGCTCTAACACGGAATTAGTTATACCGTAAGAAGATTTTAATTTGACATGTTTAATTTTTTAATTTAACTCGAAAATTTCATTCGACTCGAATTTCATTTCATTCGACTCAATTCGAAAAAAATTCAAATTGAGTTGGGATGATAAAATAGAACTCGTCAACTCAATTAACTCGACATTTTTTCACTCGATTCAATCGAACGCCCACTCCTAGAATCCAAAAAGAATTTTATGTGCAACTCTCCAACTTTAAAATAAAAAAAAAAAAGTTTACATTTGTTTACAAGAATCTTTTGCTGGTTGATTCCATAGGAAACTCAGTCAATTAGAGCTGGTAAGGGAAACAAACTCCCATTCTGCCCACTGTCTTACTGATATACCTACTCAAATTGTTAGCTTTAACTCAAAATTTATATGATTTTATTTACAAAATGTGTTTTACGAGATATTATTTGTGTTGATTAAAAAATTTCACAGACAAATGATTTTTCTTTTTAAGATTTTACATATATAGTTCTCTCAATGTAAAATTTGAGCATCACAAAAGGAATATTTATAGTTTTTTTTTTTTTTTTTCTAGTCTTAACGAAATGGACGGGGAATCCAATGAAGCTGTTGGTATACCAAAACATATACTTCGTTATGTCTTAAACTTGTCTGATTTAACCATAGTTAAATTTTACCGACATCTGAATTTTTCTTAGATAAAATATGTAATATAATTTTTTATTAAAGAAGAAGAAGCAATTTCATGCTTTCTTAATTCTTTAAAATGACTTATATATATAAAGCATATAAAATAATGTTTGTAAATAAGCAAGGATTAAATTTATAAATACTTCAATTAATGTAATTATAGTATAGTTTCTGTTAATCTTCACGTAACATTTTCGAGATAGTTCTTTTTACTTGTATACTTTTTCATATATCATAAAAATATAAAGTGACCGACTTGGTGAAGTGAATACGTAGCTTTCAGATACATACATACATATATATATATATATATATATATAGGTCGGCCAACAGAATATGAACATTGCAAATTGTCTTAATGGCTCATAGTGATGATCGATAAACTTGTTTTCAAACCAGAAAATAATTATATAATCATATAACGAAAACATAAAAATCCAACATTGATAATTAATTAAGCACATTATATATATGACGACTTCTTACATGATTCCCCTATAGATGAAACAGCCATAGAGAGGAAAACAAACGATGGATATGGAAATGGGGATGGTTAACGATGAACAATGCCTAGGGCTTGGAGACAGTGAGAATGTCCAAGTTGAGGGTATAAGATGTGCCAAAAAAAGGCGAAGAGATCCAGCAGTATCGGTTGCATTCGACAATCGAGATGGTCATCAGCGACGCAATGCCGCTGCTACTGCTACCACTGTCAAAAGAAGTTCAAGGTTTCGTGGAGTTAGCAGGTACTGCAAAATTAAATAGGTGTTTGGGGATATCCAAAATTACAATAACCATCGAATAAATATGAATGAACAGGCATCGATGGACTGGGCGATACGAAGCTCATTTGTGGGATAAGCTTTCTTGGAATATTTCACAGAAGAAGAAAGGGAAACAAGGTAATTAAACTGTGTTACAAAATTGAATACCCGACACTATTGTTAAGTCAGATGTGGATTTAGAATTAGACAGTAACATTCCTATACTAAATGAATCCAGATATAAATTCGTATTCAATTATTTATTTTTGTATTTCCCTTCTCTTTCATTATAATTTTGAATTCATGATACTTACATGATTTTATGTTATTCCTTTCATTCATTCCTGTGGTGGAATTGACTCTTTTGGAATGGATCCCTGAAGTTTATCTTGGTGAGTGCACATCATTTAACTGCTAATTCAAGTTTCACTCATCTTTTTCGTACTAAATAAAAATTGAATATTTTCAGGAGCTTATGATGATGAAGAAGCTGCTGCAATAGCTTATGATTTAGCTGCACTTAAGTATTGGGGGACTTCCACTTTCACCAATTTTCCTGTATGTATAATATATAATCTCCTTTTTTTATTATTTTATGTATACATAAATATGATTATGAGCATTTCAACCACTAAAAATCCTCCAAATATTTTAAAAACTAATTTTTTTTAATATAATCATGTTAAACATATAGACTTATCCCATATTTCGAGTGGAACTAACTTAGTAAAGTATTATATAAACAACTGATCTAACTCGCTTGATAATTTCTTCAGATATCAGATTACGCAAAAGAGATTGAAATAATGCAGACTCTCACAAAAGAGGAGTACTTGGCCTCATTAAGAAGGTAAGGAAGCTTTATCTACCAATCACAAAATGGTACATCCATCTAGGAGTTCATCTTTGATAAGGTTGTTTAAGAACAATCATATATATATATTATATTTCTAAATTAGTTGTTTATTACTCAAGGTATTTTTACTGAATAACCTGTTGGAATTTATTTGTTACAGAAAGAGCAGTGGGTTTTCAAGAGGTGTATCCAAGTATAGGGGAGTTGCAAGGTATTTTTCTTCATTGTCTAGATTTTAGGGTTTATTTTTTCTTTTTAATGCCAAAACTCAAAGAACTGAAGATTTCTTTGGATAAAAACATGCAGGCACCATAACAATGGAAGATGGGAAGCAAGAATAGGGAGAGTCTTTGGAAACAAATATCTCTATCTTGGCACTTACAGTAAGTTTCATATTTGGACCCCAGATAGATACATATTTGTATCTAACACTTACACCCGAGTATATATCTCATTTACAGGCACCCAAGAAGAGGCTGCTCGAGCTTACGACATTGCAGCAATCGAATACAGAGGGATCAATGCAGTGACCAACTTTGATTTAAGCACTTATATCAGATGGTTAAAGCCTAATGAATCACTGCCAATGGCGGTAGAACCTGAACCAGTGACATTACCAAGCCAAGCCAGCACTCCGAGAGAGGAATCGAAGCCCTCATTTACTGCAGATTACTTGAACTCTTCACCAAAACAAGTTGTTGAAAGCAAGATCCATGTGATGAACTCCAACAAGTGTTCATCAACTACGGCACTAGGCTTGCTCCTTCGATCCTCCATATTCCGAGATCTGGTTGAAAAAAATGTGGCAGATGTGTGTGAAGATGAAAGTGGTAGTACTGATGAAGATGAAGAGAAGAACAAACACTTAGCAGGTAATGATGATGAGTTCTGTGGGCTGTTATATGATGGAATCGGTACTGAATTCCCATTTTTTCGCTCTTCTATGAAAGATACCATGGAATTGCAAGAAAGAGGGTCCTCTTTCATTTAATGATCAACCATAACCAGCACCGTAAAAAGAATATATTAAAAAAATTTCGAGTTTATCTATGTATTTCAAAATTTTTTTTGAGGGATATTGTCTTATACCAGTATAGATGAAATTAGAAAGATAGAAAATTAGGTACATCTAGTTTGGGGTGCCTTGTAAATATGCAAAGTTGTAAATTAATTATATATAATTAGCTAAAATTGTGGATGGTTGCTTGTAAAATCTACAATTTCTTGTTAAAGAAAACTGAGTGATTGTAGTTTTGGTTGAGAATTTGTACTATATTGGGAAAGAAATATGATAACATCTACAATACATTGACCAATAACATTTTTTTTAAGCTAAATATAGATTGGGCTTTATTTAAATAAACCAATAATGCAAAAACATAAGAGTAAATGAAAAAACAAAAGAAATAAAGGCCCAGTTAATTGCACTTGGCCCGAACAAAACAAAATAAGCATAAAGGAAAAACTAAGACCAGGCCTAATAGAACAGAAAAAAACCAAACTAGAGATTTGGCCCGAAAAATCAAAAATAAAATTTGAAATCAGAAAAGTCTAGAAAATGTATTAGCCACGCCTTTACTCTGCCCAATCAGAAAAAATAATCTGATGTCGTCTTGTCTTTTCAGTCTGCCAGATCTTCATCAAGACGCTTCCAGATTTCCAAGAAGAGAAATTTCGACCCAAATCGTTGATATCCCTTTGCAAACTCTCCATATTCCATCTTCCTAATACCCTTTCAATTCTTATCACCTCTCCATATCCTTCTTTTCTGCCAAATCAAAACTTTAATGGAGGTGTTCATTTCCGAGAAAAGCTTTAATGTCTCTACAAGTCTCTTCCTTGCATCCGTTGAAAGCCTTTCTCTTCTACGATTCTATCCTCCTTCTCAATCTGGCTCTCTTGCGCTGTCGCTCCTGGCCTGGGCATTTGCAAAATCTGGAACCTTATTCAACAGGTAAAACTCCTCTCTTCTTCTCAACGATTCCACTGCTAATACATGTGCTAAGTTGTTGGCTGATCTTTGGGTAAATTCGTATTTCAAGCTCCTGTCTCTGGATTTCATGTGATGAACATAAAAAATGTATGGGCTTATTTTCGACTTATCTTGATCTGGGTTATTGCATTTTTTTATAACTGTTAATGAGTCCCCTTCAATAATACTACGTCTTTCTTCCATGTCGAGAGCAATCTGAGTCGCGCGTCTACATGCAAGGGCTTCAGCCTCAAACGCAGTTTGGACCCCTCTGTGAATAACTACACTTGAAATGATAACATTTCCTCTGTTATCACGCACAACCACCCTAGATGCTGAGATCTTATTTCTCCCATCAAAAGCCCCGTTAAAGTTGATTTTGAGTCTGTTTTCAGGTGGGTTTTGCCAATTCCTAATCTCCTTTGAGTTATTTGTAGTATTCATCCTGATTCCGTTTAGTTCTTGCAAATAACTGCTAATGAATCTGACAATCTCTTGACTGGACCTTGTTGATTTGTCATGTATGCGGGAGTTTCTGTCGCCCCAAATACTCCATAAAGTTATGCAAAAAAAGGTCTGCATTTTTCCATTGACAGAGAGACCAGGGACGAGGTACGCCACTCACTGAACTCGACATTAGTAGATCCTGTTAAGTCCACCTCTTGACCAATAACATTTTTAGAAACACAACTTTGATGCAATATGATATCATAATAATGAATCACCATAATTCGCTTTCAAGCCCATTATGTTTGACCCAATTAGTGGTCTCATGATCATCAATTAATCATGCCATTAACATGAAAAAGCATGAAAAAGAGCCTTTTTTTTATCAGTTTTAAAAATATTTAACTTGATATGGTTGTTAGCTGAATTGGCTCTAGGGCATATCTCAACACCCCCCAGTTGCATTGAGACCATCTCTAACGCATGTATACGAAGAACTCTTTTGCATAAGATGTCCAACCCTTTCACTTAGCAATTTTGTCTTTAATAAGACAACAGTATTTTGAGAGAACATACTTCGTTTATATATAGTTGATAAGTTCATTATCAAGTTATGGATATCACAACAAGGTCTAGATTATATTTATAAGGCTTAGTTTTGAGCTACTGGTCCAAACATAACTTTTGTCTGTGAGTTGATGAACTCATCTTAGGGCTTATTTAACTTGCATTTTTATTTTATATATGAGGTTTTCTTACTTGTTTGAAGGATTGAGATAAAGGAAAGGTGAAAGCAAAAGACTTTCTTTGTTTTAATAAAGGATCAAAGAAAGGATTTAAACACTGCATGTTTGCCAATGGTGCATTGATCTTTTCCCATCCTATTCATCTTTTTACCCTAAAGAAGATGTGGTAAATCAGGAGCATTGAATTAGAGTAGAGAGAGAAATCACGTAGATTAGACTTTCTTTGTTTCAATTTTCTTTCATTTTTCAAATTATTTTCGGTCTTGATTTTCCTTGAATTAGAGTAGAGGAGCATTGAATGCCACGGTCTTCGATTTTCCTTGAGGATCCATGTCAGATTCAACAATCAACTTTCAAGTTTGCCACCATCTTGCTTTTATTCCATTTATTTTTTCATTGATATATGTTTTACATGATCGGTTGTGTTGATTTGATTTCTACACTCAGATAATCTTCCAAAGTGATTTAGGAAAATACACCATTGAAATTTGTGATTATTGCTAGTGTCGAAACTACTAAATATAAATTTCTACAATAAGATAACACTAAATAGTAATATAGAGCAGTAGGGTCAAATCCATAGGGATTGGTTATTCAATTACGTCTTTTCTCGTGACCAGAATTACTGTCGCGGTCACAGTCATGCCCACGACCTATGCGTATAGCAATATTGAAAAATGAAAAAAGGGGCTTTAGTTAATAAAGTTAATAAAATAAATAAATATGTAGTGTAATAAAATGAAAACAAATTTGAAATTGCAAAAATAATTTTAAGCAAATAAAATAAATGGGTAAATAAAATATTTTTAAGCTTAGCCTTAGTCTCGATACACCTTGAACTTGAATAGATCCTTGAAAGAAGGTTTTTCTGTCCAACCGATAAATCGGTTATAGTGATCGAGGAGGCCTCAAACCACCAGCTTTTCCTTTTGTAGTCGGTTCTGGTACGACCTGCAAATCGACCTTTGCCAATTTTCAAACCACGTGACATGTGCCCATAATTTAAGACTTCAACAACCTTACGATCTGAAAAGCCCTACTTGAATTAATGGCCTCAATCATGTGGGTCGTTTAAACCCGATTACTATCTCCCTTGATGGAATCCAACTAGCTTTTCCCACTTGAACACGTCAATTTGTTTGCGAGATTTTGAATAGAGCACAATCGACTCAACTTCCTAACTGTACGCCAAACGATTCCAGCCCAACGCGCGCTTTTTGAATTGAAATCGAATCAACTTTAAGGGAAGACTTTGTACTATCCCATATACCGGAGAGATAGCAAATACCAAATTAATCATGCTAAATGGAGTCTAGCAATGATTTTAGTGGAAATGGTGAAAAGTGAAAAGGGAAGGGACTTAAAAGGTAAATTAGCCAAAATATTGAAACTAGAAAAATATTGACAGAATGCCAAATGCTTACTACGCAGAAAAAATGAAAAGAAAGAAAGGAATTTTTTGTATTCAAAAGTTAAGTCTCCAGTAATTATAACCACCAAGTATTTATACATACTTCCAATCTTAAAATATAGCTAGATTTTCCCAAACATTATCACTAAATAAATCAAAATTTAAACTAATTACATAGTTTTGACAATATAAAAAATAATTTGATCTTTATCCAGCCAATTTCAAATCCTTAATCTTTATCCAGCCAACTTTAAATCTTCAATCTTTCAATCTACCCCTCCTCTTTATTTTTTGTTCCAATTTAGCCCCTATTTGTATAATTTTGAATTTCAGCATACCAACTTCGTTCCTGATAAGAACCCAAGTTTAGTAGCATCTTATTCAATAATTAGCCAAAAATAAATACATTAAAAATACAAATTTATCTTGCTATCAAATTCCCCCCACTTAGCTGATGCTTGTCCTCAAGCATGATGTCTACAAAAAATCATTCGACAATCCTTTTCGAAATCAAACCCTCTTTCTCAATCAAGTATAATGCAAACAATTAGGTGAATCAAAAATAAATAATTGCTAGACTCAACCAATAAGCATTTTATAAAATCTCGAACAGTATGTCAAATTCAACTATATCACTAAATTCAGGCTTAATCAAATTTGCAAGACAATTGTACTCAATATATATATTTTCATTTTATTATATTTTTTTAAACTTATTCGTGACATGTTCAAGTCTTTTGATGCGAAATGAGATGACAACCCAAGCATCTCACCCTGATTACTCAACTCGACATGTTTTTTTTAATGAATTTGAGACATAGCCAAATAATTTGATGCGAAATGAGATGATAACTCAAGCACCTCATCTCGGTTACTCAATTTGGCATGTCCCTAATGAATTTATTTCTCTTTTCTTAAGGCAGCTAGATTAGCGGAATATTACAAATTTCGGCTCGTCACTCAAATCTTTTTATGCGAAATGAGATGACAACCCAATCACCTCATCTCGGTTACTTAATTTGGTTACATTTCCGAATCTTCACTATTAACAAAGCCATTAACAGATTTTTATTTATTCATTTAAATGAGTACTTTCATTAGGCAAGTTTAAAAGAACCAACAATTTATATGAAACGTTGACTAAGCCATAACATTTTTAATTCTACAAAATATTTATTAATCAAGTAAGAAATAATTATTCATGATTCACCCAATTATTTAAATAAACTTAGCATAAGAAATAGAGGTTCATTTCCGAAACGAATTGAGGAATTATCTTAGTGAATGAGCACATACAAAGAAGAAATAACATGGCATGTCCTACGAACCCCTCTACTTAGCCCACAATGTCCTAAATATGCTATTTTAAAGAAATAATGAATAGAAGGGCTAAGTGTACTCCCCGTGTTAATTTGACGGAGGGTGGTTTTGGGCAGTTTAGGTTGGTCCTCATTGATTTGGTCCTGTGTGTATGTTTCAACAAATGGTAGCACTGAAATTTGACGAGGCGTGTCCACACCATAGAAGTCCAAATCTGATTTATTTTTTGATGAAAAAGGACAGCCTCTACCATCGTTCCTAGAAAACAACACAATAAAATAGATTAAATAATAATCTTTATTTTTTTATTTTCAACATAAATTAAACTGAATTCAAAATTAAATAAATTTAAATAAATAAATATGGGTTGCCTCCCAAAAAATGCTTTTGTTTAACGTCATTAGCTCAACGACCTGAGTGTTATTCGTTTGGTTGCTTGAGAGTTAATTCTTCCATTACGTACACTCGAAAGTTCTCGTAGAAAGGTTTCAACCTTCTCCAATTGTCCTTGAAGCACTTCATGAATTCCTCTATCATTGATGGAATGAGGCGTCTTTAAGCTTCACTATTTGGGTTTGCCTTTTCCTCTATCGAACTCCTTAAATGTTTTGGTAACAATTTGAGCTCTAATTTCGGGACCTTCATGCGAATGAAAGCTTCACAAATTGGCTCTTCTCACATCATTAATTTATCCAGTTTATCCAAAACATTGAGGTCTAAATTCCTGCAAAGCACAATTTGTAACTCATCCTCTTCAAGATATTCAAAATGAAATTTCGTTAGTGGTTAAATAATATCAACACTAAAAATATTCAACATTGTACTGGGTTGGCCCATCGTCTCATAAACATTAAATTTTATCACCTTACCGTCGAATTCCGTAATGAGCATTCCACTTCGAACATCAATTTTCGTACGTGCAGTGCTTAAAAATGGTCTCTCGAGTAGAATATCGGAAGAATTTTTTGAGTTGTCATCCTCCATGTCGATGGTATAAAAATCTACAAGAAAAGTAGTTCATTTACCTTGACGAAGACATCCTCCAACAGCTCTTCTGGATACACACATGACCTATTTGCCAATTCAATAATCACCCCTATTTCTTTCAAAGGACCCATGTTTAGTAATTTGAAAATAGATAAAGGTATTACATTAATAGATACTCCTAAGTTACACATAGGTTTCTTTATGCCAATATTACTTATTTTGCAAGATATAAAAAACATGCCTTGGTCCTTACACTTAGGCGGGATTTTCCTTTGTAATACTGCAAAAACACTTTCTCTCACTTTCATCCATTCGTTTCCTTGGAGTTTCTTTTTGCCAATGCATAATTATTTCAAGAATTTTGCATAACGTGGAACTTGTTTAATTGCATCAAGTAAGAGACTGCTAATTTCTACCTTTCGAAATGTCTCAAGGATTTATTTTTCCTCTCATTCCTTTTTACCTTGAGCGAGCCTTCTAGGGAATGGGGGTGGTACAACGAATGCTTTCAATGGTGCCGACTCCATAGGAGTTGTTGGTTTTAGTTTCTGTTCTTCTCGTTCATTGTGGTGATCACGACATGTGTCAAGTACTGGTTCTAGCACTATTCCATCTTTTACGGTCATAACACTCGCATTTTGACGTGGGTTTGGCTCAGTTTGAGACAATAATTTCTCTTGGTTCTCCAAACGACTAACCGTATGCGCTAGCTTACTTATTTGTTGATCTATTTCTTGGAGATGCGCTTCGGTCTTTTTTTTTGAACTTTTTAGTGTTAACAACTAACCTCTCTACTATGGTTTCAAGAGATGAATTTGGAGGTTGATATTGTTTAGGCGAAGGTGGCATTGGCTGATACAGTTGATTATATCGAGAGTTCGACCCATAGCTTAAATTTGAGTGGTCCATCCACCTTGTATTGTACATGTTCGAATATGGATCATAATGCTTTTGAGGTGGCCCTAGGAAGTTTCCAACAACATCTACTTGTGTTGTTCAGTCCTTAAGTAAGATCGGACACGATTCGGTAGGATGATCAGGCTTGACACAAATCCCACACAACCGAGCTGGGTTCATTTTTCCTACAAGTATATTTTTAACCACATTAGTAAGCTCATCAATCTTATCTACTAAGGAAGGAGTACTTAGCTCATGAACCTATCTCATAGGTTCTATAGATGGTCAATATTGTTGAGAATTCGCAACCATGGTCGAAATTAATTCCCTAGCTCTTTGAGGAGTCATGTTTACAAGTGCTCCTCTACTAGCGGCATCAATCATCTTTATTTCCATAAGGAGTAACCCCTTATAGAAATATTGTAAGACTGACTATTTAGGCAGACCATGTTGTGGGCAACTTGCGCACAACTTCTTGTATCGCTCCTAATATTCATAGAGTGACTCTACTTCATTTTGTTGTATTTCGATTATACTTCTCCTTAATTCGGCTGCTCGAGCTATTGGGAAAAACTTGTCAAGAAACAACCGAGACATACCTGTCCAAACCATTTTTTGAAAAAAAATAGGGTCGACTTTAAAAACTAAAATGGAGTCGCCACCAATCCTTTTTTGAGGTGTGATCGGATCACCTTGAGATTGATCATTAAAACATTTTAATTTATTAAACAACGATTTTTTGCCTACAAAATTCGAGAAAACGGGGTCGGGAGTCAGTTACGTACGAGGAAGGATTAGCACCCTCGTAACGCCTAAAATTGGTACCTAATTGATTAATTAACATCTTAATGTCAAAAATTTGAAAAGGTTTTAAAATACGATTCTCTTTATTTAAAAGAAAATTTGAATAAATTAAATTGGCTGCTAAGACCCTCTTATTTCGAAGAAGTAAAATGTCACGCCCAGTGAGTTAGGATACGACATTTGAAATCCTCGAAACTAAGCTTGTCTTTTGACTTCTAAAACACATGCATTTAAGTTTAAGAAGGATATTCAGTTATTTGGGTCAAATGAAAAATCGGAACCCGGTAAGTTAGGGCACAATTTCTCAAAATTCCAAATACAAAATATTACCTTTATTTTTAGAGATCCTTACCTCGAGATAACAAAATGTCACATCCAGTGAGTTAGAACATAACATTTTTGAATTCCCGAGAATAATTAAAAATATTATGCTTTAAAACATTCATTTATTCAAATTTATCAAGAAGATCGCAACCCCATAAGTTAGGGAACGACTTGTAACACCCCTAACCCGTAACCGTCGTCGGTTTAGGGTTAAGAGGCATTACCGGACAATCGAAAACTTTTACAGACATTTCAAAACATAATTTGACAAATCACATCAAAGTGTCCCTTAAATAGGTCTTCGAGACCTTAAACATGCTTTAGAATAGGGCCGGGACTAAACCAAATATATACGGAAATTCTCAGAAATTTAAAAATTTTTCAATGTTACAGAGGTCACAAGCCCGTGTGGGCAGGCCGTGTGCCTCGCACGGCCTCAGACACGCCCGTGTGTTTAAGTCGTGTCAAAACAGGGCATACATACTGACTTGTCCACACGCCCGTGTGTCTCACCCGTGGTCGCTACTGACTTGCACCACACGGCCAGTCACACGCCCGTGTGTCTAGCCCGTGGTCGCTACTGACTTGATCCACACGGCCAGTCACACACCCATGTGTCTTGCCCGTGGTCGAGTCTGACTTGTTTTGAATTACAACCACAAGGGACACGGTCGAGCCACACGCCCGTTTGCTCAACCGTGTGAGCAATTATAGGCCATTTTCAAGGCCAAAATGCCACCCACACATTGGGTTATCCCTACAAGCACATACAAGCATATTTCTTAACACAATTGGCAACCAAAAACACACCAAATGGTCATCATATCATCCCATTCAATCTCATTTTTAGGCATACCAACTTATATACTAAATAGCTCAACCAATTCACAAATAAACCAAGCATGATTCATCCCCAACTTACCACTTCAACATAACCATCATTCATCAAACACATATACTCACTTTGCATCAATAAGCTTACAATTATCTTGACCATTTCATAGCCATGGAATTATACCAAAACCAAACATCATATAGCATGACTCTTCATTCATTACACAACCATTCAACTAGCCATATCACATAGCTATCCACATATTTCAAACATAACTCAAGGTAACTAGCCTATACATGCCATACTTTAGTATATACATTTTCAAAAGGGTACCAAAATAAGATTGAGTAGTGTGATGACGATCCTCGACGATTCCCCGAGCCTTCAGTAGCTTTGACGGTCTATAAAACAGAGCGAACACACACAAAGTAAGCTTTCAAAAGCTTAGTAAGCCATATACAAATAAACTTAATATAAAATGCACATAGCCACATTGATACAATGATATTAATGTTTCTCATTTGCAAATTCATCACATATCCTTTGGCTCATTTGTTTAGCCATTACTTACCCACATTTCATAGCTCAAAATATCACTTTACTCATAACTCATTCAAGCATGTATCACATATTATCACATCAAATCTATACACATATTCACTTAAGTAAGCTCATATAAACACTTACCTTTCATACACATACATAGTGTACCTTCCAAACGTACCTGAATCGTTTATACATTTCTCATAGACATTCATTTCTCAAACTTGCCCGTTGAACCGTTCGGAAGTAAATAGGATACTCAGAATACTCGGAATAGTCGCATAATGCCAACGTCCCAGGCGTGGTCTTACATGTAACCAAATATCGATGCCACTGTCCCAGACAGGGTCTTACACGAATCAATACGATGCCAATGTCCCAGACATGGTCTTACACGTAAATCTCATATCGATGCCAACATCCCAGACGTGGTCTTACACGAAACAATACGATGCTAATGTCCCAGACATGGTTTTACACGTAAATCTCATATCGGTGCCAACATCCCAGACGTGGTCTTACACGAAATCTTGAATCAATGCCAACATCCCAGACGTGGTCTTACATGATCTCACATATCAGAAACCTATGTCATGACGTATGTAACCCTATCTATTCCTAGGTTCGTACAGGGCTTCTCGGACATTGTTGCACTATCGATACATCCTCGATTTTCATATATTTATCATTCTCGTACACATTCATCACAATGAGATTTCACATGAACATACATAAATCAATACAAATACATTTATTTGTATAGACTTACCTCGAATTCGATTAACGTACGGACTCGACTATTCGATCACTTTCGACTTCCCGCGATCTAAATCCGTTTTCTTCGGTTATTGATCTATACATATTCAAATTTAATCCAATTATTCACGAAATCATTCAATTCAATCGAAAAACACATATTTAGGGCAATTTACAAATTAGCCCTCATATTTTCACATTTTGACATTTTTGTCTCTATTTCACAAAATCACAAAATACACATAATTTCCTTGTACCCATGCTTAGCCAAATTCTCTATAGGTCCCTAGCAACCCATATTTTTCATTTATTTTACAATTTAGTCCCTCTTAATTTTATTTTCACAATTAAGTCCAAATTACTCAAAATCACCAAAACTCCAAAGATAAAACATGTTAATTTAACATATATATTTCATATTTCATCATTAAACATCACAAAATTCATAAATTCATCAATGACACTTTTCAAAATCTTCATCAAATCACAAAATTAAAGCATGGGTTTTGAAGTATACAAAGTAACGATTACGAAAACGTAAAAATCGATCAAAAACTAACCATCAATGGCCGAATGTTTGAAGAGCTCAAATCTTTCTTTTTTCTTTCATAAGTCGGTGGAAAATGATGAACATTCCACTATCTAAAATCTTTTATTATATTATAACCTTATATTATGTTACTATTATTATTTTATCTTTTATAATTAATAAATAAAAGCCATATATAAATCAGTATGCCGTCCACTATCTTGCTAAATGGCCAATTTACAACATAAGGCCTCATCTTTATAAAGACACATCAATTCGACCATTATTCAATTAGAAAGCTACTTTTACATTTTATGCGATTTAGTCCTTTTCTTTAATTAAGCACACAAACGGACAAATTAATTTACAAAACATTCGCACATGCTAAATCACATATCATAGGCACAGAAAATAATATTAAAATATTTTTTGACTTGAATTTGTGGTCCCGAAACCACTATTCCGACTTGGGTCTAAACCGGACTGTTACATGACCTTGCGAATTTTTTAAAAAAAAAGAATATTGCTTATTTTAAAACAAAATTTAATGTATCGAGTAAAATGTAACGTGATTTTGTAGTAAAATGTAAAATAAATTACGGTGCTTATGTGCATAATGGAATAATAAATATGTTAATTCATGACAATATAAAGGATGAAGATAAAATAACAAGCCAAAATAAATGAAAAATAATAATAAAAAAGAACTAAAAATTTAGAACCAAAGAACTAATATTAAACAAATAAATAAACAAGTATAAATAAATGAAAAATAATAATAAAAAAGAACTAAAAATTTAGAACCAAAGAACTAATATTAAACAAATAAATAAACAAGTATAGTGTAACACAAATTAAAAATCATGATATTAATAATAATGATGATGACATTAATAATAATAATAAATTCTGAAGTTTTAAAACTATATAGAAAGATATAAATAAATAAGTAGTAAAATGATAAAATAAATAATCGTATTTAAAAATATTAAGTAAATAAACACTAAGGAAATAATAGTAATAATAACAAAGTTAATCAATAATAATATAATAATAATATGTTAATAATAACATTAATAATAATAGTAATAATAATAATAATGGTAGTAAGGAAAGTAATAATAAATAAATATAAGAATAGTAAGAATAATAGTAGTAATATTAAAATTAATTAATTTTATAATGCGATAATAAGAACAAGTAAACAAAAATAAAAATAAAAATATTAAAATTAATAATAGTAATAAAATTGCAAAAATAACCAAGGAAGGGCTAAATTGAACTTAAAACGGAATTTTGGGGCAAATCTGAAAATAAATGAAAAAGAAAATGACCATAACTAAAAGGCGCAAAAGGCTAGAGGACCAAATAGGCAATAAATCCATTCCTTGGACACGTGTCCCTTCCCTAGAGGATTGGCGAACCAGGGACTAAATTGAAAAGTCGAACAAATTCTATGGTCAAATTTAAAAACTAAAAAAAGGTAGTAAAATGACTAAATTAAAACAAATAAAAAGGCAGAAGGATTGGGAAAATAAATACCCCATTAAACAAAAATGTGCTGATCCCTCTGGAGCGGGTTGGGTCGTGCGCGGGTGGCCCTATACGGCACCGTTTTGAGGCCATTGAAACAGGTCTTAAACGACGCCGTTTCACATATTTATAAAAGGCAAAAAAAATTCTTTTTTTTCTCATTTCTGCTATTGTTCTTAAAAAAAATAAAGGGGCGTTCCCCTATTTCTCTGCTAGGGTTTAAGACCCATCCTTGGCACTGCTGCCGGTCCACCGCCGTGGCCTGTCGCCGTCGACCACCGTGCACGGCGGCCAGAACTCTAAAAGGTAAGTTTTTTTTTTTGTTTTTTTTCAAGACTATATATTACTACATGTATATAGTTAAAAAAATCCTTATACATATACAAACAGTTTTGAGAAGAATGAAAAAGAGAAAAAAAAAAAAGGAGAACTGAACTGCTTTGTGATTGATTTTTTTTGCTTTTTGTATATACTGTCTCTTGTAACCAAAATACAATGTTCATTTGTGGCTTCTATAGCCGAAATAAAATACAATATATTTCTTGTTTTTTTGCTGCTATTGTTTGTGTCCTTTGCAGGTACGTGGAGTGCGGTGGGTGGAGGTACGGAGGTCATACGGTGGTGACGTGGAGGCGCGAGGTGGCAGTAGGCTTGGAGGCGTGCGGCGCAAAAGGGTAGCCCTAGGGTTTCTGTTTTCTGATTTTGGTTTAGGTTTTGGGCCATTTTGGGCCTAGGGTTTAGTTGGGTATTATTTTTTGGGGCCTGTATTGGGTTTGTAAAAAAGGACTGTTAAATTTGGACTTTTATTTATTTATTTTTATTTGGGTTTTATTTATTAATGGGCCCTGGGTAAATTTGGGCCTGTACAATACCAATTCATATATTAATAGATCCTAGAGGTAAATAAAATAGCCATTCCCTAGACAAGTCGGCTAATGAAAATGGAAAAGCTCGGAGTTTAATTTGATCTTCAAATACTCCTTTTGGTTTCATGCTTAAACAAACCATGTGGAATTCCTTCAAATGAGTGTGAGGGTTCTCGTTTTTCAAACTGTGGAAAGTGGGCAATAAATGAATTAAGCTCGATTTCAACTCGAACGGCGTTTCTCCTGCCGAATAAGTTATGTATAGTGGCTATTGTTCATCTAGTGCTGCTGCGAGTTGGCGTATAGTTTGATTTGCTATTTCGTCTGGTTCGTCGAATGAGAAAATATATTTGGTATAAGATCCTACTTCGAAGTCGGGATGTAGTCGTTTACTGCATCAAATAGCTTCTCTTCGCATTATTTGAGCCAACTTCTCTATTTTCGGTTCAAATTATAGAATTTCCGATTTTGGTCATAAAGAAAACAAACAAAAATTAGAAATTTTTTTCCAATTCTCAAAAACACCAAAATTTGATGGGAGTCGAAATCACCAAATATAAATTCCTATGACAAGGTAACTCTAAATAGCAGTACAGAGCAGTAGAGTCAAATCCACAAGGACCGGTTATCCAATTTCGCCTTTTATCATGACCAAAATTACTGTCACGGTCACAGTTATGCCCACGACTTGTGCGTAGCAAGACTGAAATATGGAAAAAATGGGGTTTTAGTTGATAAAGATAATAAAATAAATATATATATAGTGTAATAAAATGAAAAAAGATTCGAAATTACAAAAATAATTTTAAGCAAATAAAATAAATGGGTAAATAAAATATTTTTAAGCTTAGCCTTAGCCTCGGTATACCCCGAACTTGAATCAATCCTTGAAAGAAGGACCTCAAACCACCAGCTTTTCCTCTTGTAAACGGTTTCGGTAAGACCTACAAATTGACCCTTGTCAAATTTCTAACCACGTGAAATGTGCTCGTAATTTAAGACTTCGATAACCTTGCGATCTAAAAGCTCAACTCGAATCAACGACCTCAACCGTGTGGGTCGTTAAAATTTGATCACTATCTCCCTCGATGGAATCCAACTATTTTTTCCCACTTGAACACTCCAATTTGTTTGCGGGATTTTGAACACAACACAGTCGACTCAACTTCCCAACTATACGTCAAACGGTTCCAACCCAATGCGCGCTTTTTAAATTGAAATCGAATCAACTTTAAGGGAAGAATTTGTACTATCCCATATACCGGAGAGATGCCAAATACCGAATTGCAAAATATTTAGTGTGGGTTCATATCTCACAATTACTTTGTCAGAGCGATAATTGGACTAAGGCTAAAAGGGACTTAGTTAAACATGAAATTAATCATGCTAAATGGAATCTAGAAATGATTTTAGTGGAAAGTGGAAAGGGAAGCGACTTAGAAGGTAAATTAGCCAAAATATTGAAATTAGAAAAAGATTGACAGATTGCCAAATGCTTGTTGAGGCAGAAAAATGAAAAGAAAGAAAGGAATTTTTTGTATTCAAAAGCCAAGTCTCCGGTGGTTATAGTCACCAAGTATTTATACATACTTCCAATGTTAAAATATAGCTAGATTTTCCTAAACATTATCACTAAAATAAATCAAAATTTAAAAATCAAATTTAAACTAAAGATCAAATTTAAACTAATTACAAGATTTTGACAATATCAAAAATAATTTGATCTTTATCCAGCCAATTTCAAATCTTTAATCTTTATCCAACCAAACTTCAAATCTTCAATCTTTCAATCTATCCCTCATCTTTGCTTTTTGCTCCAATTTAGCCTCCTTTTGTATAATTTTAAATTTCAACATACCAACTTCATTCTTAATAAGAAAAACCTCAAGTTTAATAGCATCTTATTCGATAATTAGCCAAAAATAAATACATTAAAAACACGATTTTATCTTGCTATCAGCTAATCTGTGTGATGTTATGTTAGTAAAGTTTTTAGAAAGATAAAAGAGCCAACTAGTTGGGTAAATTACCCAAACCATTAAAGCTACCTATAACTATACTCCAACTCGAGTAATTATATATTTAGAGCATCCTAGTTATTAATGCTAAATTGTTAACTAGGGTAACAAGAGAATGGAAGAAGTTGTTATCTCCTTAATGCTCCAAGAAGCTATTGTAAAAGCTGAGGAGGAAGAAGTATCTCTCAAGAAGAAGCAAGAGCAAATCTTTCTCTTAATAGCCTATGCTAACATGTATTTGGCTTTTTATAAAAACAACTTCATTAAACATCATAACATTGAAGAGAAGGGTTTTATGGTAATGATGAAATTGATGCATTCTTGGAGAAAAATGATTTATTCGGTATTGCCAACTTTATTCAGCCCTATGTAAAGAATATTTTTTTGGAGTTTTATGTTGAAGAGCATTAACAATCTTAAAAGTGAATTGTATCACAATATCTTCTTACAAAAAGATAGTATGACTTTGGTCTTTGGTCCACAACAGCTTAGAAATTTGTTCAACCATCAATACGTAGTTGATATAACACTAAAAGTGTCCCATGATTTACTAGCTAATACCATCACCAACAATGTGCACCCTACTTGGCCACAAAAGTAAGAGCTCCAAGGATCAACACTTGAATCTATAAGTTGCTTTGCCTTTTTATTGTAAAAGATAATCAGATTCCTAATAGCTAAAGGAATGCAGTAACTAAGTGAATGATCGTTATTTTGAGAAAGATTGTTGAAATGGATCACTTTAACGTGAAAGATTGTTGAAATGTACTTCTAATTGTTGACACACTTACAACTTTTCAATTACAATTTTAGTTTTTGTTATATGACTATTAAGTGAATATTTCTTTCATTTTAAAATGTCACTCTAATAAATTTTAACACTATTAATAATACCTAAATTTTAATATTCGAAAAAATAAAAAAAATGGAAATAAAAGTAATAAAAAAAATTCTAACTGAGGAATAGTTGAAGGACCTGAAGTAATTCTAACCATAACATAATATCAAAAAGGAATAATTGAATTTTTAAATTTTTTATATATATACCAAACGAAGCGTTCCCTCCCTTTTGTTTGGCCATTTGAAAAGAAGTTGAAATTGCAAGAAGAGCTTCTTTCTTTTTCTAAATCTTTGAATCGAAAGAAGATGGCGGAGGAGCAACCAGCGACGATGGCTACGAGGATTACCGATTTGGATCATGACTCATTTTCTCATTGCGCTTCCTTCCTTAGCCTTCGGGACCTCTCAAATCTCGCCATGTCCTCCAAATCTCTCAAATCATTTGCTTACTCCGACTCTATCTGGCTCGACCGCTTCAGGTTTCTGTTTTTTTTTTCTTCACAATGTTCATATAATTTGCTTGGCCGAGTTTACGGTTCTCAACTTTTATACTGAATCTTTAATTTGAGGCAACTTTTTTGTAGGCTTGACTTTCATTTTCTTTAATATTAGTAAAATTAATTGAAAAAGATGGATTGAATTTAGTAAAGGAAGTTAGAAGAAACTGTAACAAAGAAAACCAGAAACTCATGATTCTATCCAATTTTTTCTTGTTAGATGGATTTTTTAATGATTTGTTATTCTATTCAATTGAACTAGGGAGATTTGGCCGGAAAATTTCCCCTTATCGGGAGTGAGGAAGGCCTATTTGAATCGGCGTACCGCGCTGCATCAGTTTAAATATTATGATCCTTTTGTTGCAAGCTTGTTTGCTGAAGGATATTACTCAGTCGACAATATACTTCTTGACAAGAATGATATAATCTTTTCTCAAGTATGACCCTTTAGCTTCCGTAATCATGTGTTTTAACTCTTGTGATGCTTTGCATTTGTTGGCCATTGAAAAACTTACATAAGCTCATTTACTAAGGGTCCTGCGATAAAGATGGCCAAAATCGACAGCATTATGAGTGGAGGCTCATTAGTTACAATGCCTGGTCATAACTCAAGAGTTACATGCTTGAGGTGAGACAATCTGCAGTATATCCTTGTATAATTGACATTATCTGCATTCAATCACCCGCATTGCATTTATAGTACAAATCATGTTTTTCTTTATTATAATTTGTTGACATTTTTGTAACATTTATACTTATTTACATCAGAATGTTTTTGGACACTAGGCATAAAATGGGGGTATCTCGATATACAAAAGGTTAGAGTTATTTTTAATATGTGAGATGATCCTTATGCAGATTGTTTCCGCTTAGTGAAACTAGTTTAGCTCAAAGTGAGGCGCAAACAGAAGAGAATGTTTTGTTAACCTCTAATTGCGACGGCTCAATTCGTCTATGGTGGAAGGTACTGTGCCAAGCGTTGTTTTGCCTTTCCTGTTTCGACATAGTTGTATTTGATAACCTTGCTTTTGTTTTCGTTGCATTGAGCAGGAGGGCATAGATATTATAAGGAATTCCTGTCGGTTGTTTGTTATTACCCTTTTTTTTTTGTTGCTCAGGTTTCAAATAGAATTCTAGGCCTAAGCTTTTCTTGGCCTCCATTAATTGTTGAAATATCCTGATTGCATGCTTTCTTTCTAGGGTGCTTGCCGACGGGTGTTTGGAGGTCGGCATGCTGCTGTTCATACCATGTCTGATAAATTATTAGGTAATGGCGACGTCAAAGTATTGGCGAGTGGTGAGCACGATGGTTCTATTTGCCTTTGGTCCCTTAGTTCTAGTGGTAGACGGTACAGACAAGCTTTAAAGGCTAAATTTTGCGGGGATCAGAAACCTGTTAAATGGATGTCAGTCGCTGGGTATGAATCTTTTTCCTTTAAAGATTACTTTTTTCTCCATTTTTAAAACTTAGAAACAAACATTATGAAAGTTGAGGTTTATATTCTATATCTCGATTATATTTTCTATAGTTATAATCGATAGTTGATTTTTCCAACAATTTCCAGGAACAAACCTTCAAACTTAGTGACTATGTCAGGGGATTCTAAGGTATCTTTTTCCACCTTTACTTGTTGAATATTCGCATCTTAAGATCAGTTAATTTCTACTTTCCATGCTTGTACTCACTCTGAACTACTTACCATTGTTGGACAAACAGGTGAGAGTTTGGGACACAACTAAATTATCAGATAATCGTTGCGTGGGATTGACTTCTGTGCGCCGTAAACCTGTGGACATGAAATGCCATGAAAACTTGCTCTATGTCGCAGCTGATTCTTCTGTCGTAGTACTCGATTTGAGAATAATGAAAAAAGTTTGCACTGCAGCAATATGTAAACCAAAAATATTCTCTCTCACGATTATGCCCTCAAAATCTTTAGTCTGTACTGGCGGATTGAATAAGTAAGTAAAGATGATGAATTATTTCATTTTTCCGAATAATATATTGGTTCATTTACTGTCTTACCTCGTTTGCTGTTATGAGCACTTGTAAACTTATATTAATGGTAAGTCGGTGTTGTTACAATGGAAAGTTTTCCATATGTTGAAGTTGAACACAGGTTTTAGTCGTCTGTTTTTGAAACTAACATGAGATAAGAGTACACTTAATGCACAGGGCAATGCTTTGGGATATCAGGAAAGGGCAGGAGAGATGGAAACCAGAACCAGTCACTGAGTTGTACGGTCGTCATCAGACTCCAGTAACACATTTACACATGGATCCGTATAAAATAATTACCGGAGGATTTAAGAGTAACATTGTTGAAACTTGGGAGACAGACACCGGCAAAAAAACAATATCCTTCTTTTGTAGTCATCCGGAGAATAGATTTAACCGTGGTTGTTCAGCCATGGCCGTAAATGCATGTAGAATTGTTGCTGCCTGTCATGTTGGAGTCAGGGGATTTATTCATTTTACCGATTTCTCCAGTGCAACTCGTCCGCTTTAGGAACGGTTTTTGAGGTACATGATCATATATATAAAGAATCATTGGCTGAAACATGATGCTGTGTATATAGATTTAGCCGTTTTTGTACAAAAGGTCAAAACAAGCCCACCTCTCTTTCAAGCTCGGCCCATTTGTTTTGGGGAAACGGAATTATGCCATAGCTATTGGGCCATAACCCATGTGATTCAGCTTCAGGTGTGGATTCCTAGAAAGTTTCAAACAAAATTGCTTTGCTCCCTCAACTTCCATCATCTTCCAGTAATTGGTTCACCTCATTCAACATTTTCGAAATCCATCAATGTGATGTTTATAAACCTTCATTAATGGTTTTTCGTTAATATTTAAGAGTTGGTTTACAATAAGAATAATCGCTTGATAATCAAAATGTATCTGAATTTGAAATAAAATAAAGCTCATATATACGGACTTAAATTAAAATAAAATGAGATTCAAATCTAAAATTATAAAATTTTTAAAATCTCAACTTGTCATTAAATCAAGATCTCATTAATTACATTTAATATTCTTTTATGCATCATTTACATTTTTCAAATATTATGTTCATTAATTTCACTATCGATTAACGTTTCCTATTTCATAAATTTATTTTAAAAAAATATTAATAAGAAAACTTAAATGAAATTTAATGATAGTCAACCCCTTAATCCCCATAAACAGGGGTTTCAAAGACCAAAATTTTATCATTTATTACGATATAAAAATATAAAATTAAAAATTAGCAAGTGGATTCCAACTATGATCATGCTGTAACTAAAAATGGTGAGAGATTCTAGCCAAAATAATGCAACAACAATAAATTAATAAACCCGACAGTGTTAAATTACGGTTATGATGATTGTACGAAATTGAAAAAATAATTAAAAATGATAATAATATAAAAAATAAAAAATAACAATACTAATTCTATGTAAATACATTATACATCTTGAAATCCATATAATAATACGAAAATAATTATTATTTATCAAAATAATATGGATCACAAATTTTTTAGAAAAAATATGTTTTGATCAGTATCTTGAATTTTTATATTTACTAAACATAATGTAAATTTAGTTTTCAATTTTTTTTATTTTTATTTTTATCAATTTGATTTTTATATTTTTAAGCTAAATTTGGCTCTCAACTTTTAAAAAGCTGTCATATTTTATCATTAACCAATTTTTCAAAAACATTGATTAGTTGTTTTCGTAACGGAAATATTAACTAAAACGTTAAATTATTAAATATAGCAGCTCACATAGCAATCCATATGTACTCATACTAGTTCTTGAATTTTTATTAAATTTTTTTCAATTTTGAAATTGTTTAATATTTGAGTATTTTTATAATTTTAAATTTTTTTTTGAATTTTTATGAATGACACGTGGATTACCACATCAACATTATTAAAAAATAATGATGTTTTAGTTCGCATTTTCTTTAAAAAAAAGTGATTTGACTCTTTTTTAAAAGGTTGATAGACAAATTTAGCTAAAAAAGGACTTAATAGTGTAAAAAAACACCCTCAAACTTTTTCAAAGAAAACAATTAAGCCCCTAATTTTCTTCTTTCTTTTGCACTCAATTGAGTACTTGAACGGCCAAAATGCTTCAAAAATGCCCTAAAATGATAAAAATAAAAATCAATAAAAGCTATAAAAATTATTAAAATTTAATAAAACAATATAAAAATATTTAAAATTAGAAAAAAATTATAAAAATCGTAAAAAATTATAAAATATAGAAATATAGAAAAAATTATAAAATTTTATAAAGTCAAAAGAAAATTATAAAAATGTAAAGAAATATAAAATTCGTAAAAAAATATAAAATTATCATACCAAAAGAAATACTTTATAATTTTTCTATAACTTTTATTAATTTTTATTTTTTTATCATTTTTTATCGCATGTCACGCTGTGACATGTGACAGCTTTAACCGAAAAAAAAAAACTAGGGCTCATTAACTTTAACGGTTAACGGTTAAAGGTAATGGTTAAAGGGCTTTTATTTATTTATTTTATAATATTTTTATGATTTTTATAAAATCTTACATTTTTATGGTTTTTTACAATTTTTATATTTTTTTCCTAATTTTTAATATTTTTATTAAAATTTGATAATTTTTATAACTTTTATTCATTTTTATTTTTTTTATATTTTTTTACCACATGTCACGCCATGATTGTGACTCAGGGTAGCTTTAACTGAAAAAATTAGAGACAATTAACTTTAATTGTCAATAATTAAAGTTAAGTTTAATGGTCAACTGTTAAAGTTAACGGTCAAAGGACCTTTTTGAGACATTTTGACAGTTCAAGTATCCAATTAAGTGTAAAATAAAGGGTTTAATTGCTTTTTTTGAAAACATTTGAAGGTCTTTGTATTTTGAAAGTTCAAGTACCCAATTAAGTGCAAAAAAATGTAGGGGCTTTATTGCTTTTTTTGAAATCGTTTGAAGGCTTTTTACACCTTTAAGCATAAAAATATAAGATCCAAATTAACAAAAACTGTATACGTTAAAGACTAAATATTATCTATCTTGCCAGACTGATGTCTGACTTGTCACCTCGGGATCCCAAATTGCCATAGTTGAGCTTTGAAATTCTCAAATTGCCACCAATCATATTAAATTTGCTAAAATACTATTTATTTCATATTATTTTGAAAAATAGTTCTAAACACAAGTAATTTTTTTTAAAAATATATATATTTAGGTAAAAAAGCCAATAGAAATGATCAGTTTTAAAATTTTAAATATAAGATATTTTAAATATAATTATGGCATGATAAATATACAAAAAATGTGTAGTTTGTAAACAAAATCATTATTATTATTAGGGTAAACTACCTATTTGATCACTCAATTTTTAAGGTGCTTTCATTCTGGTCACTTAGAATGAAATCTTGCAATTTAGTCATCTAATTTTTAGGGCACTTTCGTTTTAGTCACTCAAGTGTTAAATTTCTAATAGTGTTAACTGTACATGCCACATCATATTTACACTTCATTTTGGTCATCCAAAAAATATTTCTTTTAAGTATTGATTAGGCTAAAAAAAATCAGGGATTAAAGTAAAAAAGTGGTGAAAACTAAAATAATACACAAAAAATACCGAATTGCACTTGTTTTTCCATTGGCAAAATTTTAAATTTCATTTTTTTTTTAAATTTTAATTTTCAAAATATATCAAAACAAGTTGAATAAATTGTTGAAAATTTTTTATCCATTGACAATGTCATCCAAATTTTTTACTATAATATTAAAAATAATTAATTTAATCTCATTTTAAATTTTAAAATTTTATTTTATGCTAAACGGAATCAACTCAAATAACTTATATTTAATAATTCTCTATGAAACTTAAATTTCTTTTGATTATATAATTTCGAATATTTCATGGTAAGCTAAAAGTAAAGGAAAAAAAATACTTGTAATTAATTAAATTAGTTGTTTGTTCTTTGCTTAGGTAAAGAAGTGATGAAAAAAATTATGACTTTTGTTTGGATTGGAAGATAAAATTAATTAATTAAATTAATTGTAAGGATTTTTCTTTACTTTTAGTTTAGCATGGAAGATTCAAGATTATATAATCAAAAGAAATTTAAGTTTTTTAGACAACTATTAAAGACAATAATTTTCATCGATATTTTTTAAAAATAGTTTCAAAACATCAAAATAAATCAAATAAATTGTTGAAATTTTTTTATCCATTGATAATTTCAACTGATTTGCTATTAGAATTTTAAATTTTAATATTTAAAAATTTATATTTTAAACCCAAATTTAGAATTTAATTTGATAATTTATGTGTATTATTTTATTTTCTACTGCATTTTCACTTTAATCTTTGATTATTTTTTTACTCCAATCAATATTAAAAAAAAAAAAATTTTTGGGTGACTAAAAGGAAAGCGATCTAAAAGTTAGGTGACCAAAATGAAAGTGTAAATATGATATGATATACAAAGTTAACAGTTGTTAGAGATTTAATACTTGGGGGACTAAAATGAAACTGTCCTAAAAGTTGAATGACCAAATTGTAAAGATTTCATTTTGAGTGACCAAAATAAAAGTACCCTAAAAATTGAGTGACCAACTAAATAATTTACCCTTATTTTTAAAAGTAACCACGTAAGAGTGTTTTTTCACCTTCAAAGTAGGGGTGTGCAAAATATTGGTTAAACTGATTAAATAGAACTAAATAAACCAAATATTTTCGATTTAATTGATTTTTTATTAATTCAATTAATTATTTCGACTTAAATGATTAATTTAATTCAATTTCAAATTTAGAAACTTAAACCGAAATAATTGAACAAATCAATCTTTTGAAGATTAAAATATATTTTTAGAATCAAACCCAACTAGATATAAATCCAACCCAAATATAAAAAAATCAAACTCAAACTCAATTTAATAATTAATTTAATTATAATTTTAAAGTTAAGTTAAAAAAACCCTAAAACTATGGGGCCTTCCCTTCGTTTCTCCCTAAATCTAATGTAAAATCCTTAAAACTAAAAGCAGCACCAGCCCCTCCCCGATGGAACCGAGATATATATTTATTTATTCTTTTTTTCGGTTTTTTCTTCAAGTGAGTCTTTTGTTAAGATCAGTTTGTATTTTTTGGTGTATTTTTTTTTCTGTTTTTGATTTTTTTATCTGTTTAGGCTATTTGTATTACACGAAATAAAAATAACAAAAATCAACAAATCGAACCGAATTAAACTAATTAAATTCGGTTCGATTATTTTAATTATCTCTACCATTTCGATTGGTTTCGTATAAAAATTTTAATTTATTTAATTATTACTATTAAAAAAACTCCACCGAATCAATCCAACCTCCAAAACATTTTGGAGGTATAATTTGTAGAAGGAAATTGCGCACTAAATATTTTTAATTTTTAAGAAAAAAAGATGTTGGAGATTTGGGTTTTGAAAAGCATCCACATGGTAGCCTAAGGTCTTAATATAAATATGATTCATCATTTTATAAACTAACAAAACAATAATGTTTCAGTCTTCTAAATAAAACATTATAATCTGGGACAGAAAAATAAGAGGTAATTTTAAAATTCCAATTCTACAATACTAGGTAGGTGGATGTGTACTTTGCAACAACCACTTCATTTTTGTACCATTAATTGGTCCCAGAAATTAAATAAAATATGTTGTCACACAATTTGCCATCTCTGTGTTTTCATTTTCCCACTAATAATTTTACAAATATTTTTTTCTCCTTATGTTTCTCTATATTTAAAATATAACTTTTTCATTTCTATTTTTAAGAATTTAGTAAAATATTTTTATATACATTTTTTTATAGCTACACCAATAATAATTCTTAAGTAAACTTTAAAAAGAAATTCACTTTTAACACAAAAGGTTTTCATTCACCAAATTTATGTATATAGATAATATCATTGATTGAGTTGGTGTCACAAGTGAACTCGACTCTTGTCATAGCCCAACTTTGTCCGAGCTAACAAAATCAATACCAAGCCCAATAAAACAAATAAAAGTCCAGAATGTCCAATATACAAGCAGGCCCAATAGGCCTAAAACTGAAAAACTAACCCAACATTAAGCCCAAATACACCAAACCCTAGCCCAAAGTTTCAAACCCATAAACCTAAGGCACATTCAGCCGAACGAAACCCTAGGCGCCGCACGCGTGCATCCACGCGCGGCACCATGTGCGCCACTCTTCACCGACCTCCACTACAGCAACACCACGCTCCACTAGCCATGGTCTGCCACCGCCGTTTCACTGTCTTCCACGATCTGCGAAAAAGAACAAGAAAACAGTAAAACCACTAGCAAAATGGCCTTTTTTTATTTATTCATTCGACTATAAAGCCTTAGAGACAACAGTGTAAAAGGATCCTTTTTTTTTGGGGGAAGAAAAATCAATAAGAAAAAACAGAGATTCAAGCAATCAAAGAGAGCACGAAACGAAGTTCGAAGGTTTATCTCTATTTTGTTTTTATTTTCATTTTATTTCGAAATCATATAAACTCACTTCATAAAAAAAACAGCATATATATATATATATATATATATATATAACATCAAAAGAAATAACAAAAAAGAAAAAAAACTTACATTTTGGCGAATTCCGGCCACCGCATACGGTGGCCGGCGCGGCGGCGTCGACGGCGGCGTGAATCGTCAGAAATCGCCCCTCCTTGCCCCTGCAGAGAAAAGAAACAGAGGGTTAAGGATTTTTTTTTTTAAATCTGTTGAGAAAAATGAAATTTTAGCCTTATTTTTCATTTATATATACGTTATAAAACGGCGTCGTTTTGGTCGGCGCCCATAAGCCCCAAAACGACGTCGTTTGGCCTAGGACCCGCGTGCGTGACCCGACCCGGTCAGAGGGTCCGCGTGTTTTTGTTAAATGGGCTAATTGCCCTATTGGTCCCTCCGCTTTTTCATGTCCGTGCAATCAAGTCTTTTATTTTCCCGATTTTGGCCCGATAATCTTCCACGACTTCAAATTAAATCCTCCCCCAGCGCATCGTTTCAGCGAAAGGGAATTATTGCTGTTTCGACCCTCCAAGGTTGTGCGCGCGTTGCAAATCCCCCCTCTTTATTTTATTTCAAATCGACCCCAAAATCATACTTTTAATCCAATTTGATCCTTTTTTTTATTTTGTGATTATTATTATTATTTACTTTATCTTTGTATTATTACCATATATTATTATTATTAGCACCACATTCATATTGTGTATTGTACATCATCTTTATTTCATCATTATTACTGTATTATTACTATTATTATTATTATTATTATTATTATAACTATTTATATTATATATTTTTGTGCCATTGTTATTATCATTTATTATTATTATGCTATTATCATTGCGTTATTTTTCTTTCTATATTGTTATTAATATCTATTACTTGTATATATTTATTATTGTTATTATTATTATTATTATTATTATAATATTTACTATTGTTATCATATTATTATATTACTATTATTATTATTAGTACTATTATTATTATTATTGCTATTATATTCACTATTATTATCATATTATATTATTATATTGTACATGCTTGTATCACTATTATTATTATTTTATTATGCTATTATCATTATGTTATTATTTTTTTTTCTATATTATTATTATTATACTATTACTTGTATATACTTATTTTTATCATTATCATTATTACTACTATTATTATTATATGTATTATTATTATACGTATTATTATATGTATTATTGTTATCATTATTATCATCATTATTATATTTTCGTACATATTTTATTAGTACTTAAATAATTTTTATTATTATTATTATACTACAGTTATATTATCACATCATCTACGTTTTGCATTATTATTATTTTATTTTTATACTATACTATTAATATATATTATTATATTATTATTATATTATATTTTCTATTACTACTATTATTATTACTATTATCATTATTATTATTACTTGTATATACTACTTTATCACTATTATTGTTACTATATTTTTAGTATATTGTACATATTTCTATTATCATTATTGTTATTACCATATTTACGTTATTGTATTGTACATGTTTCGCATCGTTATTATCACTATTTTCATTATCATCATTCATTACTATATTCATATTTTCATTGTACATGTCCGTATCATTATTATCTTATTATTATTATTATTATTATTTTATCATTACTATATTATTATATTTATATCATATGTATATACTTTTTATTATCTCTATCTTTACTAATACCTTCAACCCTTTTTTTATTATTATTTCAAAGCCGTCTTTTACCTTTACACTTTTATACTATTGTATCTTTTATTACCAGTATTGTTGATTTCGTATTTTTTTTTGTCGCGTCATGTGGATCAACGGTTTTAAATCGCAATCCGACATTTTTTATTCATACAAAAGAGGTAATATTTGTGTGTTTAGAAGGCCGAAACATCACACCCTAACGTGTTGGGTGTCGATCTTATCGTCCGACTAAATATTCAAATATCCCTTTCTTGTCGAAGATGATCTCGGTGTCGAAATATAAGGGTGTTATATCCTAACGTGTTGGGTATGATACTCTTATTTCTTTGAAGCGAGATAATCTTAAGATTTAATCCCGAATGGACGAATTTTATTCTTTTCAATTTTTACCCTAAATATTCTCAAGTTTTCAACATTAGGACAACATCAATCAATTTGGTACCAACTTTGGGCGTTACAAGGGTGCTAACCCTTCCTTGTACGTAACCGACTCCCGAACTCGTCTTCTCAAATTTCGTAGACCAAAATTGTTGTTTTAATAAACCAAAATGTTTAATTAAAACAAAGGTGACCCGATCACACCTAATAAAGATCGGTGGCGACTCCCGTTTTCTTTATTTTCAAAACCAAAGTCGATTCCCGTTTTTGTCAAAAAAAATGGTTACGACAGCTTGGCGACTCCACTGGGGAAGTTGAGAGAGTCAGGCCGTAAATTGATTGATTTTTGTCCTTTTGAATGAAAATTTAAAAATATTTTTTTTAAATAAAAAAAAACAAAAAAATCATGTTTCATTTGATGTATCTGTTTATGTGTTAATTACAATAATGTCGAGTCTCATAATTCTTACACTTGCACCGCATGACCGTTGTGGTCGCACCTTTTAAGTGGAGTAAGAAACTAAGCCTTCGTGAGGTTTTCACCTCCGCATGGGCTAGTGGATTGCTTCCGGGATACATCCGTACCTATGTGCTTCGTGAGGTCTTCGCCTCCGCATGGCCATAGGGAAATGTATCCCCCTGAACCGAACTCGGTCCGTATGAGCCTATAATGGGTGAGGATTGAGAAATCTGCTGGTTCAGGTACCCCTCTCTAGAACCAAGCCTCATGTAGAAGCCCTAGAGCCTACCCTAGGTAGAACGTCGAAATAGTTACCCAGATAAGTGTGTGATGATATTTTGCTTGTTTTGATTATGCAATACTGACTCGTGTTGATTTGTTTGACTTGCATGACATACCATATAAAGAGGTGTCAATTTCTGTTCGGTTGCTGAGATAGGAAGTTTGCTATGGAAAACGACTTTCTTGATAAAGTAGAAGACAATGCGGTTGTGCGCGCGTGGTCAGAAAAGTTACAGTTGGAAAAAGGAGATAGCTTAGTTGAAGGTCATAGTCGGAGCTGAGGGACTTTACCCGTGTCAGTGTAACACAAAATGAGCTTCAAGAGTTGCGAGATATCTGGACCCATTGGGAAGATGAAGCTAAACAGATGTTCCGCCACCGTTACGGCGACATCTCTCACTTATTGGATGTTAAGATAGATAGACACCTGTTTCGGGCTATGGTCCAGTTTTGGAATTCTGCATACAATTGGTTCACTTTTGGGAAAGTGGATTTGGTGCCGACAATAGAAGAATATACCACTTTACTTTGTATTCCCGGAATACAAGTCGACAAGGTTTATATTAGGCCTGCCTATGTCTCTCCTTTGGCGAAGAAGTTGATGAAAATTACGGGAATGAGTGAACAGTGGATCTCGACCAAGATTCAACAGAAAGGTGAAGGGAGATGTATTCCTTGGGTAAATTTAAGGGATCTGATTTTGACGCATCCTGATGTGAGAAGGAAAGTTGATATCTTTGCCTTAAGCCTCTACAGATTAGTCGTCTTCCCAAAAGCCCTGAGACACATAGACGAAGCAGTAGTGGATCTATTCGACCGATTGGATAAACAAGTCACACCTGTCCCGGCAATTCTTGCGGAAACTTTCAGATCATTGAATGCATGCAGAAGAGCGGGAGAAGGAAGGTTTATCGGATGCGCACAGCTATTGATAGTATGGTTTCATGGGCATCTTTGGAAGATGGATAAAGTCTCTTGTCGACCCTTTTATAAGGATTATTCACCGATAAAAGAGGAAGTAGCCGTGTCAAGACGAGAAGATATAACGGAAGAAAGATGGAGGACAATTCTTCAGAATCTTCAGGAAAGAGACATTTAGTGGAGAGCTCCATGGATGATGCCTGGAGAGATCCTTTACAGATGCGGAGACTTTAGTTGGGTCCCTCTACCCGAAATTTGGGGAGTCATCGGGTATGCCCCTTTGCTAGTAGCAAGACAATACCAGTCTAGACAGTTCATGCCAGCAACACATGGGTTGGATCGAAGTGAATTCTCTTATACAGGAGAAGGTTATAAGAAGAAGATTAAGGAAATTGCAAATGCTTGGAAGCTAACCTACCGGATGAAGAGGTTGACTGTGGGCGAAATGGCGACTTCTGAGTATACAGTGTGGCTAAACAAAAGAATCAACGACAATATCTCGAGACCGAGTTCAGATAATGCTTAATCTACGGAGGAACGGTTGCAAATGATACCAACAGAGCTAGAAATTATAAAGCAAGATTTTGTACGGCGGAGTTCAGAGCTCGAGAAGAAAATTGAACAGTTAGAAGAAGAGAAGATGCTTCTCAAGTTAGACGTAGATGGACAAAAATCGGAAGTTGAGAAACTAAGAAAGGAGAAAAGGAGGATAGAGGAAGACCGAGATGACCTGAAGATGCAATATAAGAAGATACGTTTGATAATAAAAAAATGCCGGGTTAGGAAAAACTCCGGAGCAATGGCGGCGCGAGATCCAAGAGGAAGAAGCCAAGACTAGCTATTGGGAGGAAAAGTTCCAAGAGACGCAAACACAAAACGAGATTTTGAGAAAAGACAAAGAAAGACTAAAAGCTAGGGTGGCTGAGCTTGGATGGTCCCTATATCACTACCGAAGTCGCGACTCGGAAAACGAGTCAAAGTTAAGCTTAATTGAGGAAATGAAAGGTAGAATTGAAGAGTTAGAATCGGCACTACACTGTTGCGAGCTCCAAATTTAGCTTTTGAAAGCAAGAGAAGGGCATTGGGAGGAGGAACTTCATCATTCCCGTAATCAAGCTAGAGACCGAGACTACCTCATCGGTGAGGCCATAAATCAGATTCGAGGGGTCACTGAGCATTTACAAACATTGGCAGCGGAGGCAGAGGTCTTAAGTGTTCTGTACGAATCACGGACCAACCGAGGATGGGAGTTAGCTTCACTAC